>OVAY01000310.1:0-68501 GCA_900406395.1 Kernera saxatilis | reverse complement strand
CATGTATGTGAGAGGTGGGCTGTGATTAGAAATTGTGTGTTGGTAGAGAGTAGACACATGTCAGCTTCTCAGAGATAGTGTTAAAAATGAACTTTATTATATTATAATAGATATTTATTTTTCTAATATTCATTAATATTGATAAATCAATCCACCAAATCTATTTTTTGTAACTTTGACAGAAAATAATATTTCTTGATTTAAAACGAATGTTAGTAACAAAAAAAAGCAAATTAATAATGTTAACAGATTAAATTTCATTTTAAGCGATGCTTTACCAAAAATTTTAATTCAAAAAACTGATTTTTATAAATTTAACTCGTTTTAAAATTTATTTTTAAAAATGTTTTTTTTTATTGATTTAAATCCGATCGTAGTCAATAATTTTCAAACTGAGAAATGAGAATGTAGAATGAAATATTTGTTTCTCTAGACCGACAACTTCTAGTTCGTAGCCGACTCGACCCTGCCCCATTAATATTGCGGTGGGACCAGCTTTACCAAAATACAAACGGCATGACCCGACCCGACCCGAATGATCAAATCCGATTTTCCCATAGAACTTGAAAGGGTGATTTACACTACAAGGTAATTTTTGTAAAAGTTCTTATAAAAAGGTAGTTTTTTGAGAAGAGGTAGTTTTTTTGTGGTGTGCAGAAATTATTTACAAAAAATATGTCTACGAATTGCTGTATTCGTGGATAAGTTTCGATGGACAATATAATATGGACATGTTTCATCGTGGATTATAACTTATGGACAAATAAATGAAAAACTTATCACTAAATCGCTTGATGTTATGAACTGGGTATGGTGGATAAAGAAATTTGGACATGTTTATTCGTGGATAATGATTTGTGGACAATACCGATAAAGATTTAATGTCGTTTGGACAAACGATTTGTGGATGATGATTTGTGAATAGTCTGGTATAGACAATCTGATGTGATAACTTTAAAAAACTACCTCTTTACAAAAAACTACTTCATAGTCATAGTGTAATAAATTTAAAAAAAAATTACCTCAAAATGTAAATATCCCAACTTGAAATACCAATTGAATGCTTTGACCGCGACAGAAAGCAGTCATTTATTGATTTAAACAGAGAAATTAATGAAAAAAAAGTGAAACGAAAACAAGAGCAGCAGTAAACTTTACAAGAAAAGGTAGAAGGGGACAATTTTGTGACAAAATAGTCCGTAACTTAGAAATTCTCCAATTCAGTCCAATTTGACTAGACGAGTACATTGTGATTTTTGACCAAAAAAAAAACTAGACGAGTTGAATTTTGGATTTTCCAAATTCGTATGCTTTAATAGTTTGTGTGAATTAATTAAAAGGTTTGGATCTTGACTAATTTGTAAGAAAACAGACAAAAGCTGAATTATACAAATATTGAATAGTCGTAGTTGTAAATAAACAAAATAAAAAGTCGTCTCCCGTCGCTCCCCGCAGGCTTCTCTCTCTTCTCAATTCACCTTGTGCAGATCACTCTCCTTTTGAATTTCTTCCACTGGAGCTGCCATTTTCCGTTTCTAGAGTAGGGTTTCGATCTCACCTCCCGCGAATTGGTTATGCTTGAGCTGTAGTCTGCTGTTTCCGTCCTAGTTAGATCCGGTTTCGCGAGTTGGATCTGCCTGTGTGAGGCGGCGGCCGACGGTGGATCTGAGGTATCGGTTCCACCATGACCGGAATGAGAGGGCTCTCCGTCTTCATCAGTGACGTACGCAATTGCCAGAACAAGGAGGCGGAGCGACTCCGAGTTGATAAGGAACTCGGAAACATACGTACATGCTTCAAGAATGAGAAGGTTAGGGGCTTCTCTTTCTCCCTCTCTTTTTCTCTGTGGACATTCCACTATCGCCATTTCTGTTTATCTATCTTTATCCTCATTTGAGTGCTAATTCAGTAGTCGAAGTATCCGTTGAGGTTCTGTATTGATTAGAGATGTTGGAGATTTCTCCTTTGCAGCTACCTATTCCCCCGAGATTGTTTAACTTAAACTCAGTTGCAATGCAATCCGATGCTAGAGTTAATAGGTTGATAATGGAGTTAGAGAAGAATGTTGTTGAAACAGTACACTGGGCGAATCTTTTATCGCAGAAACCAGAGTTGCCGAGTGGATAATTTCACCGGATCGAGGGTATAGTCGTTTCTATCACAAGTTGTGCACCTCTATAGGTAGTATTACGTTTGCGTTGCCGTTGTATACCCTTCTATGCTTCACTACTGCTTTATACTTGTCATAAGGGTATTTCAAGTCAATAGATGATTAGATGGGAGACGAGAAATTATTATCTGTTAATTTTCTTCCTTGTGATCAATCAAGATATATACGAACATGGAATGTCTGAAGTTTTGAAGGAACTAGAAAGAAAGAAAAACTAAGCAAAATTCCGTTATGTAGTGATAGTCGTAGGAATGAAACCAAAGTCACAAAGTAGTTTAAGCTGTGTTGCTGTAAGAAGTTTTGGGTGAAACTCTTATTCCATACTGTAAGTAGCAGAGCTGTAGCCGGCCTGTAGTGTCCATCTGTGGCCACTGGCCAGTTGGACCATTACGAAAGTTAATTTTTTCCGAGCTTCATGTGAGAATTGAATTGATTACGCATTCTTTGATTAGTTTTTCCACATTGTTTTACGTTTGGCAGGTTTTGACACCATATAAAAAGAAGAAATATGTCTGGAAAATGCTTTATATACATATGCTAGGTTACGATGTGGATTTTGGCCATATGGAGGCGGTTTCTCTTATATCTGCTCCAAAGTATCCAGAAAAGCAGGTAAGCCAAAGTTTTGTTTGTTCAAGCAACTCACTGTTGCTTTTTAAAGCTAGGGGAAGAAAAATAGGTTGGGTATATTCAAGTCTAGTGATCAAGCTGAAACAAAGTTAATTTCAGTGAAGATCATGGAAAGCGAGATCTTGATACTATTTCACGCGCTTGGAATTTTATTCAGTTTGATTGGACCTGGTAAAGTAATGGGATTAACTAGGTGTTTAGTAACAACATCTTAGTAACTCTTAACCAAAAGATACAAGTGATACCATGCGTTGTCTCCCAAGGGTTTGCGTTACCAATTTTATATTTTTGTATCTTCCCTGCCTAAGCTGCATGTATCGAACTTTTCATCAATGATTTCAGGTTGGCTACATCGTTACATCCTGCTTGCTCAATGAGAACCATGATTTTTTGAGGTTGGCAATAAATACAGTGCGGAACGACATAATTGGTCGGAATGAGACTTTCCAGTGCCTGGCATTGACTTTGGTATGTGCTCTTTTGTTCATAGTTATTAGTTGTGTTGAGATCTTAGAGCACAGTGAATTCTTTCAGATTATGGGATGCAGTTAAGTGACTGTTTCAATGGAAGTCTTTGACTGCATTATGTCTTTTTGCTCAACTAATTCATGATTCAAAGCCTTTTACTTCATTAAAACCGGTGCTTCCTTTTTTTCTGTATATCTTACCTTGCTATGTTTGCTTTGTCCTGTAGGTTGGAAATATTGGTGGGAGAGATTTTGCTGAATCATTGGCACCTGATGTTCAAAAGCTACTTGTAAGTGACCTCCAAGCCAAGACGACAGGTTATGGGTATTTATCCATATAAGTAAACATATTAATGTTATGGGGCTTGTTTGCTGTAGATTTCTAGCAGTTGCAGGCCGCTCGTAAGGAAAAAAGCAGCACTGTGCCTACTGCGCTTATTCAGAAAAAATCCTGATGCCGTCAACGTTGATGGCTGGTATGTATTAACAGTCTGGGTAACTGGTTGTTTGATTTTACTCGTGCATCGTTCATAAATTCTGATTGTTGTATGCTTCCAGGGCGGATCGTATGGCACAACTTTTGGATGAACGGGATCTTGGTGTCTTGACATCTTCTACAAGTCTTCTTGTAGCTTTGGTATCAAATAATCATGAGGCGTATTCAAGTTGTCTACCTAAATGTGTCAAAATATTGGAGCGCCTTGCTAGGAACCAGGATGTGCCTCAGGAATACACATACTATGGCATCCCATCTCCCTGGCTCCAGGTTTGGCTTTACTCGTCATATTCACTCTTCGGCAACATAGCTTGAACTTTTTATTGCTCACATAATTCTGTGGATTCTTACAATTTTATGTGAAATTAGCCATGAAAATAGAGGCTTGTCCAAGCTTTGGTGTATATTTGCAGCTCAGTTAAGGTATTTTGGATACTTATATTTCTGTGGTTAGCACAGGTTAAGGCGATGAGGGCTCTTCAGTATTTTCCAACCATTGAAGATCCCAGTACCAGAAAATCCCTCTTCGAGGTTCAAATTTTCTCAAGGAAATCTCTAATATATGTCTTTGAAAACTCTCTCATGGCATTTCATGGAAATTTCAGGTCCTTCAGCGGATATTAATGGGGACAGATGTTGTGAAAAATGTGAATAAGAACAATGCGTCTCATGCTGTGCTGTTTGAAGCTCTATCCCTGGTAAGTTCGTCAGACAGCTGTGGAACAAGTTGATACCATAAATTTTCTGATGCATCTCCCCATTCCCTTCGCGTCGCGCCTCCCCAACTTCCCATAAAAAAACTGTTTCTCAAAATAGAATAACGACATGTGCATGGACGTTTTAATATAAAAATTTCGGTTTTGGTGGAGAAAATTCTTGTGTTCGAGTCGCTTGCAGTTAGTTGCATGCTATTCTTTGTATGTTCCTTTCTGTTCTTGTTCTTGTTTGGAAGTAAATATTATTATGTTTTCTGCTTGAAGGTTTCAATGCTATTTCTCAGAGGTTTATCATGTTGACTTGAATGTGCTCAACAATTCTCTGGCTTTGTGAGCAACTTCCTAACTTGTTGATGTGTTTCTATATAGGTCATGCATCTTGATGCTGAGAAGGAAATGATGTCACAGTGTGTTGCTCTTCTTGGAAAGTTTATTTCTGTTCGTGAGCCCAACATCAGATATCTTGGCTTGGTGAGATCTCGAATACCCACGTCCTGTTTCTATAGCTAGAACAGTAATTTGTTTACTGTTTGGTGGTGCATACTGCATAATGTGATTTGCTTGTCGATTACTCATCTATTAGTGGCCTCTGATGATGCATTTCTTTACAACATTGCAGGAGAATATGACACGAATGCTGATGGTCACCGATGTCCAAGATATCATAAAGAAGCATCAGTCTCAGATAATCACCTCCTTGAAAGACCCTGACATCAGGTTGGTTTATAATTTGACCATCTTAGTAACAGCTTGTATGGCTTGTGAACCCGGATCACTATCTTTTTAATGCTCTAATCCGGAACCAGTATAGCTATTTTCAATCATGAAACCGGTCGTAGTTTTTATGGGTCAATATAATATACTTTACTTTTTCTCTTAAGTAGTTGTAAATTTAAAAGCATTTTAGTCAGCATTGGTACTCTATTCGGGTCTCATATATCAAACTCTAAATTTAATGGAAATCTGTATCTCTTTAACGTATTTTTGGTGAAACATGTTTTCTTAATTTGTTCTCTTGTGAGAAACAATTATTGGTATATTTACCTGTGGTAGCAATTCTTGGTTGGTGGGACAGTACTATTTCTAATTTTCTATGATGTTTGTCATATAAAGATGACTGGATTGGATGAGTACCAAAGTCCATTAGGTCTAATTCCTTTATCCTTTGCAAACGGAGGCTGCCGTTTCCAGAACTTTTAGTTTTATATTTTTGCTCTTGGTTATTTTGCTAGTGTTATCAGATTCACTTTGGTTGAACTTCCTGCAGTATTCGTAGACGTGCTCTTGATTTGCTTTATGGGATGTGCGATGTGTCAAATGCAAAGGATATAGTCGAAGAGTTGTTGCAGGTAAGTCTTGTTGGCCTTGCTTCCTATTGATATTTTTTTTGTGATGTTTAACAGAAAGGAAGGATTTAGCTGTGTAGTGTTTAAGCTTATTTTGAACCAATACATTGCAGTATCTTAGCACAGCAGAGTTTTCCATGCGTGAGGAATTATCACTTAAAGCTGCCATTCTTGCTGAGAAGTTTGCTCCTGATCTATCATGGTAAGGATAACTTCTTTTTCAGTGCACGCAATTATGATTATGATGACATGCGCTAGCCAATTGGTGTGACCTTTAGATCCCTACTTGCACAAGCAATTAGTCAATTTTTCACTTACTAAATGTTGATTTTGAATTTTTGATGTTTCTCAGGTATGTAGATGTGATCCTTCAGTTGATCGATAAGGCTGGGGATTTTGTTAGCGATGACATTTGGTTTCGTGTGGTTCAGTTCGTAACAAATAATGAAGATCTTCAGGTATTTAAATTTGTTAGAATAAATTTGTTGTATATCCTATTCAGGACATTCTGAAATTCCTTACAAGTTTCTTTAATATGACAGCCTTACGCCGCATCAAAAGCAAGAGAATATTTGGACAAGATCGCAATACATGAGACAATGGTGAAGGTTGTACATCCTCGTTCTCATAATAAATTCTCTATATTGCACTACGCGGATAACTTATAATATAACCTAAACTGGGAAAGTGGAGTTACTACCTTACTACCATTCTGACACAATTTTATCTGTATCGAAATTGTTTGCATAGTACAAAGTTAACAATGCTTTTATATATATATATACATATATATTTATCAACAATAAATTAAATTCCTTTCAAATTTCAGGTCAGTGCTTATATATTGGGGGAGTACGGCCACCTTCTAGCTAGACAACCTGGATGCAGTGCAAGCGAGCTCTTTAGCATCTTACATGAGAAGCTTCCCTCAGTGTCGTAAGGACAACAAAAATCCTGCATTGTGCTCTTCTTTTCTTTGGGTATGTCTTGAATGCTTCTCTTTTTCTTTTTTTTTTCAGGACTCCCACCATTCCTATTCTTCTTTCCACTTATGCAAAGCTTCTTATGCACACTCAACCCCCGGATGCAGAACTGCAAAAAAAAGTGTGGGCTGTATTCAAGAAGTGAGACTTGCTAACCTTGTCATCATTCTCAATGTTTAGCTTGTCATTTAATGTTCTAATTCTTTTTTAGTAATCAAATCAAGTTTTCTGAAAGAGTTTTGTTTTGGCAGGTACGAGAGTTGTATTGATGTGGAGATACAACAGAGGGCAGTTGAATATTTTGAATTGAGTAAAAAAGGGGCTGCCTTTATGGATGTATTGGCTGAGATGCCAAAATTTCCGGAGCGCCAGGTTTGTAAATTATTTTATGATTCCATGAAACTTACTTTGATGGGACGTTTGAATGCTGGAAGATTTGATGGTGAGTTTTTTTTTTCTGTGTCTCTTCCATAGTCTTCATTGATAAAAAAGGCAGAAGATGTTGAAGATACCGCAGACCAGAGTGCCATCAAGCTTAGAGCACAACAACAGCCTTCAAATGCTTTGGTTTTGGCTGACCCACAGCCTGTTAATGGGGCACCCCCGCCTTTGAAGGTTCCAAGTGTAAGTGGAAGCAGGGTGAGTACATCTCTTTGTCGGCCCCAGTTGCCGAGACATTTTCCGTGTGCTTTACCTTGATATCGCACATAATTTTATCTTCTTATCTCTGACATTCTGGTTTTCCTTGCATGTCTAACAGGACCCTGGGTCAGTGACCATACCTCTCTCTCAGCCCAATGGAACTTTAAGTAATATAGATCAACAAACTCCATCACCCGATCTCCTTAGCGACCTGCTCGGTCCTCTTGCTATAGAGGCTCCACCTGGAGCTGTCTCAACTGAACAACATGGTCCCATAGGGGCAGAAGGAGTTCCGGATGAAGTTGATGGTTCCGCCATTGTACCTATTGGAGAGCAAACAAATACAGTGGAGGTATTGTTCTCTTCTTCCTTTGCTTTCTTTGGCATTGTAGGTTTTAACATGCATGAAATTATACTTTAATTTTTCTAGCTCATTCTTTCCCTAGGTTTTTGAACTATCGGCCATTTTTTCTCTCTCTTTCCGCTTTTTGTATATATTACTTGGAAAAGGGCATAACGTTTACCTTAGATGGCAAATTTTTATTCCGGTATTCTACTCTCCGAGGAGTTTCTAGATTTTGGTCCACATAATAATGTTACAGCTGCAAAACCTGGCGGACTTTGTATACATTAACAAATTGATATCAATAAAAGAAACCTAACCATATGTACTCCATCATACTATTTGTAATTCAGTTTTGTTTTCTTTAACAGGTGATCGGAAATATTGCCGAAAGATTTCAAGCTTTATGTTTGAAAGACAGTGGTGTCTTATACGAGGATCCTTATATCCAGGTGTGATTTTTTTTTCCTATTTCAGTTCTTTTCTCTCTACTTTTATCTATTCTGGTACGCAGATTGCAGAGAGGCAAGCGTCCTACTTTTTTAGTTTCTTTGGCTGGTGTGGCTAATAATGCCCACAAACCTGGAATAATGAGTGCAAACTTTTCTTTTCCTTATGCTCCTTATTTTGTTGATTGTTGGTATTCCTTAGATCGGCATCAAAGCTGAATGGAGAGGACACCATGGGAGACTTGTCCTCTTCTTGGGAAACAAGAGTACTTCCCCGCTTACATCAGTCCAAGCTTTAATACTACCCCCTGCTCATTTAAAACTGGAGTTGTCTCCAGTACCTGATACAATTCCTCCCCGAGCACAGGTACTTTTGTCTGTTGACTTTTTCAATTTTACTACTCAATCCGTCGATTTCTCCTCTTATCCGCATCCTTATTGTTTACTTTTCCGATTTCTGTCATGGTTATAGGTACAATCTCCACTCGAAGTGATGAACATCCGCCCTAGTAGGGATGTTGCGGTTTTGGATTTCTCCTACAAGTTTGCTACAAACTTGGTACTTACTGAATCCGTCCTTAGCTTGTTTTGGTGAATAGTTTCTTTAGTATCTGTGACTCTTCCTGACATGCTGGATCTTTTATAGGTCAGTGCCAAACTACGCATCCCGGCAGTCTTGAATAAGTTTCTTCAACCTCTACAATTGACATCTGAAGAGTTCTTCCCTCAATGGAGAGCACTTTCAGGGTCACCCTTGAAACTTCAGGAAGTTGTATGTATTTCCACATTTTCTCTGACCAAATATCAAATAAAAGTATATGATGTAGTGCATGGAAGATTTCAAATGCTCCTGACAACTTTCCTTTCAAAGAGAATAGTGAATTTAGCTTTCTCCGTAAAATCTTTTTATCGACTGATCATTGTTGTAGTTTTATCAAAACACTTATAGATAACTTTCGATACCCACTGATGATTGCTCAAGTTACTCAAAAAGCTCATAGATAACTTCCAAGATTCCTACATATGCTTGTTAATGCGGCTTAACTTTAATGTGTGTCCCACTAGTCATCATAATCTGAATCTGCAATTTCTTTCAGGTAAGAGGTGTAAGACCTCTAGCTCTTCCGGAAATGGCGAATCTGTTCAACAGTTTCCGGGTGACAATATGCCCTGGGCTTGTAAGTATTTGTTTATGATCTCAGTCCCTTATACCTCATGCTTGTTGCACACATGTATACTTTAACTTAACTTGTATGGTTTTCTATTGTAGGATCCAAACCCTAATAATCTAGTGGCAAGCACAACCTTCTACTCTGAAACTACAGGAGCTATGCTCTGTTTGGTGAGATTTCAACCAAGTTCCTCTTGCAATTCCTATCTTTCTTTTACTTACTGTGCAGGCGAGATACTGCACTCTCAAAAGTCTGTTGTGTGACATTGTCAGTGATTTATGGTTTTCAGGCAAGAATTGAAACAGACCCAGCAGATAGAACCCAACTGCGAATGACAGTAGGCTCGGGAGATCCTACACTTACATTTGAGTATGATATCTCCTGCCTCTTAGCACGAACTCAACCTCAAACACAGCTTTTTTACTCTGCAGTTGTTGACCTCTTTTATCTACAGGTTGAAAGAATTCATCAAGGAACAACTAATTAGTATTCCAATGGGATCTCAAGCTCTAGTTCCAGCAGCAGGAGCAGGAGCAGCACTAGCACCAGCTGTAGCTCAACCGACTAGCCCAGCGGCTTTAGCTGATGATCCAGGAGCTCTGCTTGCTGGCTTACTTTAAGTTCATCGGGTAAGAGAATAGTTGCAAATGTCGTAACTGTAGAGTGTAATGGCGAAAAGTATGGAATGATGAGAGAGTAAATGTAGGGTCGAGGGAGGGTTTAATAGAAAAGGTAGTTTTGATCGTATGGGAAGCGGGCGAGTTAGCTACGAAATTTTGCATTCATTCTGCACATTTGTATTGTGAGGTCAGTGGTTGCATTCAGCCTCTTTTTCTTGTTCCTATATATATTTCCAGTCTGTTTCTCCATGATTTACTTGAGAGGAATGTTTTTTTTTTTTCTTCTAGTTTTCCCTGTCCCAAGTCTTCGGAGAATGATACGATTATATATAATAGATATAGGGAGAGAGAGAAAGTGTGTGTGAGGAGGGCATTTAAGGGCAGAGGAATCAGTTTTGTACTCTTTTTTTTTTNTTTTTTTCTTTTTTTTTTTTTTTTTTTTTTTTTCTAGTTTTCGCATTAGCCTTGTTGGGTCTTATTTTACGTCTCGTCTTGAGAGATTTTATTTAATTCCTAATCTAGTCATCGAGGGGGGTAAATATCAAAACACATTTCAAACGCATACCAGTTTCACCTATAAAACAAAAAAACTGATCTCGTCTGAGATGTTATATAAAATTCAATATGCTCTCTTAACGATACAATAAATCAGCAAAAACTGTTGGCGTTAGATTATGCTCCTCTTACACAGATGTCCCAAACATCATAATATGTATGTTTAGAAGTATTAAGCAGTGTATAATATCGTCTCAATCCCAAGCAAAAAGATGTTCAAATACTCCTTCGCAGCACAAGAGGGATATTAGACGAAACAAACAAATAAAAAATACGAGCTTATCTTCTGCCATTGCAAGGCTTTCATATGAATTTAATTTACTTCTTCTGACAACACATATTCTTTGTATTGTATTCATCAAAAACCCCTAAAAGCAGCAGCAGATGGGGCCTCGCCTATAGCCAGAATTGAAAGAAAAAAAACAAAAAGAATTCTGTGGTAACTTAACTTTGGGAGAAGAAAACCCGCAAGCTACATCCACTCACGGCAACGACCGCATCTCCAGCTACCTCCGGTGCAAGTAGATTCCTCCTCCCATGGAGAACAGTGGGAATGTATTGTCATTGTACAAGTCTGGCATGTGAGATCAGGTCCTGGCTCCACATGCATACATATCTGACACGGAATGGTATTGTAGAGAAATGCTCTACACTCTTCCATTGTCTCAACCTGAGGGTTTGGGTTTGGATTATCCGTGTTTCCTGATGCATCCTTGTCATCGCCATATCCATTGCACTGCCCAATATCATCTGTTGTAAGCAACTCGTTCAGCGAGAAATAAGTTTGGGGTTCGAATTCCATGTCTTCATAGTCAAACATTAGCTCGCCTTCAACCATGTTGTTGTTGTTGTTGTCAGATGCATCCCATTCCATGACAGGCAATGTTGGCTCCATTTCTGATTTCACAAAGGGCTGTGATTCGGGATGCGTTGAAAAATCGGTATAAGAAACACTATTATTCCCGTCTGTATCTTCACGTTTCACTTGTCTCCTAACTGGTAGCTTCTGGGGTCCCGGCAAAGAACCATAGCCGTTCCATTCGACATCCAAATTGTTAGGTGTAATTCGTTCGACTTTTGAAACTGACACCAAGAGAGGATCATCCTCTGGAACAAACACATCTTCAAGGGGAAGTGAGGGAGTAGAGGGTATCGAGTCTTTCGGTTCAGACATTCTTTCAGAATCAGAATCCATTCCTATATTTCCTTGCCCATGTTTCTGGCTCTTGAAGAAATTATTTTTCATCTGCTTCTGTTCCTTGAGTTTGGGATCCATGTAAGGGCAATCCGGTGATCGTATACGACGGCATTTGCAACACTTGAACCCAACAACTTCAGGAATTTTCGACTCCTCCAGCTTAATCGCTTCAATGTGGTACCACTCTGCATACAGATATTAGAATTAGATTTATAAGAACAAAATGGCGGCATCGAGGAAATGTACGCTTCAGTATTGAACTTAAGAGTTATTCTTACTGTCACAACTTGTACAGTGAATATATGTTAGACCAGGATTATAAGGCAGTTTGCAGAGCCAACAAACTGGTTCCAGATTCGGCTGATCCGATCGTGCAGCCAATAGAACATTTTGATGTCTGAAGCTAACACCTGTGTCTTCCAAGTTCTTTTTCCTCCATATGACTCCCCAAGACAATGTCTTTTGTTTACTCTTGGGTGCCACATGAGAATCAGGAGTTATTTGTTTAACTCCTGAAGCATTGTCGCGTATGTTGGAAGATGGTAACTGTTGATTAAGAGGCTTTATCTGTGTCTTAAGGACTGGAGTGGCTGCGTTTTGATGTTGTCCATTGATCAGGACCGTGGGTGTTGTTGGATGTTTGTGATTGATATTGATTAGTGAACGAGCTCTTGCAAGGTAGCACCGTTTGCAGGTTACCTGAATTTCAACCTTTTCAGCTGTGTGTTGTGTACTCATAGTACATTCCCTGTGACAGAAACCTGAGAGGCAAAAAGAAGATTCCACGCTTAAATCACAACCAATTCTTTAGTGAAATCCCCCAATAGAAAATAAAAGAGGTTTGTGAAGGAATTTTGCAATCAATTCTTGCCAAATTTCATATCAAAACTCGGGTCAACCCGTGATGAAAATGGTTAAGCATATATGAGATGCATGAGAATTTGTTTACCAAGCAAATATAAGCAGAGGGCATCTTCCTCAAAAAATAACTCGAAATGCAAGAGAATTCATGCATCAAGAAATACAAAAAAGAAAACAAAATAAACTCTCCTTTACGTATATGCTGTAATTTACCAATTTATTCTTGGTCTAAAGAATAGATAAAATCATTGTAGCAAGGCGAAAGCAAGATAAACATGTTGTCAAATGCTTTCAGATACCAATAACTTGCAAAAATTCTCCGAACTAAAATGCAAAAACTAACACAGCAAGCAGGCGTATGTACCTTGGCAAGCACCGCATGTTGTTGCATCCCTATAGACATGTAGAGAACGGGAAACAAAAGTTAATCAGGTGCATACGTTTTCTTTTAAAAGTAATCTGAAAGGTGAAGAAACCAAAAAGAAAAAATACCTCAATAAAACATCAAGATGGCATGACACACAAGAACACTTCTCCGTGTTGTCCCTCCTAGAGGCTATATAAGAAAATATGTTTGCTCGAGAAGCTTTCAGTTGCTTTTTCTGGAGCTTTGATATTCTTTTTGATGGCTTCTTGATAGGAGGCACATGGACCCTAGGCAAACTTTCTTCATATTCTTTGATCAAATATAAGGGAACTCGTGCTTCATGAAACCAATACTTTTCGTTTCCATCTTCAGTTTTCTCGACTTCGACGATATTCTTCATGATACGAGATGGAAGATGCTTTTGATTTCCAAAGGCAATTCCATATCTAACCTTGTTATCAATAATCTTCTTGTCACAAATACTAGCGTTCCTAAAAACAGTGGCCTCCGTCTCTGGACCTTTAACATCTTGCACGTTTTGCTCTGGGCGTACAAGTTCACTCCATCTTATATTCATATCCAGGTATCTAACCTGGTCCAGATTCAGTTGAATTTCAGCGGAACAGCAAACAAACATAGAAACACAATCATTTGAAAAACCATTTGAGAGAAGACAAACCTGAAGAGCAAGCTGAGAAATGTTTTTGCTACTTCCAACTGCGGCTTTCCAAATAGACCGCCTGCTTCTTTTAGGAATGTAAGAACCATCACCATAATTAAATTCAGGAAACTTTTTCAGACCACCTAATGAAAACAGACAAATTAGCATCATCTCGAGAGTAAAATCAAATTGGATATCTCTGGTAGAAGTATCAAAAAGTAAAACTATAACAAAACACCCCGATGTTTACGTTAGAATTGTTAAAACCATAAGCACAAAAACATAACCAAACAAGGTTACCTTGCCAAGCTGCTTTCCTTATCTTTGGCTTCGACAAGACTGCTTTCAGGAGTATAACTTTTGATAACTTCCCCCCTCGCCACCAAGTAAAGCTATCGTCATCAGAACCTTCGGCTGTAACTTCAGCCTGGTTCCTCTGCCTCCTCTTACCAGGTCCACGTTTCTGTGTGGCCCCAACAGTAACTCGAGCGCTTTGAAAAATAGAATGTTCTATCAACCAATCATCCATTAGTTTAAGCCAATCGCTTGACAGAGCAATACTGCAAATATTTTCCTCAAGCTGCAAACAAGCAAAATGAACCATATCATGCCAATGAAAACACGATACAAACCAAAGACTGCTAACATATTACTCTATTATTGACATTATTAGAACTGAAGAATGATAAAAAAAAAAGTACATTATTTTTTAAAAGCAAAAGAAAGTGAATAAGAACAGAATTTTTTTTAGAATGAAAAAAAAAATTACTTACTTCAAGCAGGAGGGATTTCATCGCTTTGCATGTTGAGGCTTCCTCTAACTTCTTACGCCACTGTTTCCTAAGACTCTCACTGAGAAATGGCCCCGCAATGAGACCACGTAAGCTTTCCTCGAGATATAGGATATATGCTGCAATACTAGAAAGTACTCCCTCCCCGTTCTTCAGAGGAAAAAGGCCACTGAAGATTTTCACAGCACTTTTGGTGGCCCCAGTTACAGCTGCATTTAACATGCATCCTCTCCTACTTGCTGATGTGAGTTTGCAAGAATGACACCAACCACACCTTTCCCTGGTGATTTCCTTCTTATCAGGACTTGGCCAGAAGAAACTCGAGGCTACTAATGAAAATGCTTTCACCTGTAGCAAGATGTTACTCGAGGCAGCTTTCTTGGCATTACTAAACTTGTGTAGAGCAGGTTCATGGGTTTCCTCTGACAATAGGACAGCCAAAGTGGCAGCAGCTGATGCAGCTAGTTCTCCATTTGTGTAATGATTAATGTATGCATGAGGTTTATATGATAAACCCTTGTGTGTGATGCCAGCAACCAAATTCTTCTCCTGCGTTCCACTTGATCTTCCTAAATTAGGACCGCCAGCATAACCTGAAGCAGATGCGAGGAGGCCAAACGCATTTTGAATATTATTTCTACCGGAACTACTTGCACTATCGGACTTAATCATATCTGACGCCTCGTCTTCCCCTTCTTTTTGCATGTGAGCTACATCAGTCTCCACTGCTCTCAGATAAGATATCACAGCTCCAGGCAGATCCCAGTATTGTGAAATCGCTTTGCATATATACAGATATTCCTGTCTCTGGTTCGTTGCAGACAAAAGCACCAGTACAACTTTTGGAATGTCAGTGACATTGTAGTATTTGATATCTGCATCTGCATGGACAGAAATTTTAAGCCTGCGATATAAGGGAAATATTCATTAGCGTCCACAACAAATTAACCAAGCAATATGGGTTTTCCAAATTTAAGCAAAATCTAGACAAATCGAGTGAATAGTTGCTGAAAATTATAAAACTCTTAGAGTATAAACTATAAAAACAACTTTCCACGAGAATCTAAATGAGTATGGAGATATAGAATTGAAAGATCAGCTCTATTTCCATAAATTTGAAAGGAAAAAAGTATCTGAAATAAGGCGTCGACAACATACACCAGTAAGTGGTTGCATGTACCCAAGAAGAGTCGCCCATGTGGATCCACTCCAAAATACACTGCTCCCCTGAGTGACGTTTTATGAGCAATCGTTGGCCCCATTTTGTTGATAGTGCACTCTGGACAATACCACGGCCCGTCTGGTATATACATTTTGACCACGCCAATGCATCTTGAGTGATATGCTAAAGGGCATCCATCACAGCACAGCAATGTTCCATCCATACCGCAAAGCCTACATTCATCACTGTTTCCATCCAGATCTGAGCTAACTCCATTAGGACCACCATCAGTACATCTTGAACTCAAAGTTTTTGACTCGTTCATTGAGCTTATCCCATGGTTCACAGCAACAAATTCACTAAGCTCTTTCTCCTTGCAAGCTGAGGTTTTAGCAAATCTGGGGTGGACCCTTCTAGGTCCATTTTCAGGAAGATCAGCAGTAACTCCATCAGGGTCAAATCCAACTTCAGATTCTTCTCGAGTATCCATTTCAGATCTTAAATCTGCTACATCAAAGACGTCATCACACAGAATTTGCAGGATCTTCAACTTCATCACTACGGGTAAGGAATAATACTCTTTCTCCACAACAAATTCATAAAAAACGTTCCATTGAGGTCCACTTGCATGTCCCATGGCAGCAAAGTACTGAACCAAATAAACAGGCCAAGTTAGCGCATCGAGCAAGCTCCAGTCAATGCACCTGCAGATGGCAATTCAACAAAATCTCCGAATTGTTATCCACTAAGATATGGGAGATCCTAAAACAAGCTCCACTTAAACTACGAATAAGAGGCTTATTTTGCAGTCCCTCTACAGCCACAAGCCCTTTTCTCCTAGCTGCTATAAAAGAATTGTTGAATGCATGCACACATAAGAAAAAGAAAAAGAAAAAACAATTCATGAGCTTGAAAAATAATGTCAGTAATTATGCTTCCTTAAAGTTCAGAGACCCAACAACCTAATTCTGCTGTTTTACAGAATGATTAATCTGGAATAACTAAAGATGCGGGATAGTTATCTTACAACACCTCTGAAAAGCTACACAAAAAGTTACAAAACCAAGAACATAAGTTAACAAAGACATCTGTTGAAAACCGTAAACAACAAAAAAGTTGTATGCGCTTACCTCAAGCAGTTTGAAGCCACATCAGACCCTTCTGAGGAGAGTCTCTCAAGATGACTCTTCAATGCCCGCATCAAGGCAACATGAATGGCATCCAGCAAAGAATTTGGTCCTAAGAAATTTAACGCTCCCACAAAATCATCCAATCCAAATGGGCAGATATATAACTGAACACTGAATGATCTTAAGAACCCGTATACAGATAATAAATGCACCACAGCCTCCTCAGGGATACCAATTGTTCCTGATGAAGAAGGCAAATCCACTGGTGGAACTGGAACAAGAGGAGACATAGTTTCGGTATCTAGATCTCTGTTATCTTCACACTCAGGTAAACCACAAGACGAATAACCCCCTTCAACTTCTGCCACAGAACTTGGAGTATTACATGAGGGCACCTCAACTCCATTTACTTGATTTTGCAGCTCAACCCCTTTGTTCTCCAGGTAATCAGTTTTCTTCTTTTCGTCCTTCTTCAGTATAAAGTCATCTAGTTTATTTCTTCTAACACGCAATTCATCATCAAAGTACCCATCCCCAATAATTAACTGGCGAAGATAACAAGTTTCCAAATCCTCAAATTCACCATCCTCATATTCAACTCTGTACAACCCAGAATTGTAGGAAACTATCTTCCCAAGAAAAACTCTACTGTCATCAAAATCTTTCAACACATAACGACCAAGAAGGGATCTAGGTACTGTCGCTTTCATCTCCAAAACCGGCCTCTTCCCTCGGCTAGACACCCCATTCTGATCCTCTGGTCTCGGGCGTTTCCTCGGCCTACCTCTAGGTCTAGCCACCTTTCCTTCCATCAATCCCCAGATCTAAATTAACCTCAACCCCTTTCCAAGCAAGCCCTATGATTTGCCAGAAAATCGAACCATATAAGGCACAATCACATCAAAATCTAAGATCCACGAAACTCCTGCAAATCGAAGCTGAAGCAAAAGAAATCAGAACCATGATCCAAAATTAAACACCGCTCCGCACCGAGAAATCTGAAATCCTAATTTCACCTTTTTAACTTCGAAAGAAAAAAAAAAGCTTCAATCGTGTCGAAAGCGACGAGAATGGCTCCACTGCACTTCTCACTTCTGAGTTTATGGCAGATTTTGTGGTCTATTATGAAACGAGTTTGATACGACCCGGATTGTAACTATTGGGCCTGAGTTGGGCCTTTTCGACAGAATATCGTTTAAGCCCATTACCTTTGTTTTTTCCTTGTTTTTAGCTAAGAGACGTTCTCTGTAAACATTTAAATCGAAAACGATCATGAATTAATAATATCAAGCTTTCTTCCTTCTATCTTCCTCTTCTACTTCTACTTTCTACTATTCCTCTAATTTTTTCGGTTTCTCATCTTATTTTTGTTCTTAAGATAAGCCCACTTTTCTGGGTCTTATCAGAGTTCAACTCGGTAATCGGGTTACCCGGATCGAGACCCGTTGGATTTACAAACGCCGTCGTTTTCATATTTTCTTTCTATTTTTATCACTTAAAATAAAAATAATATAATGGCGGGAATGTGGATACTGAGAGACCCGTCGCTAATTTACGCGCGTTTCTCGGGTCCGGCAGATTTCGTCCCCCGTCGTCAATCTGCCTCCTTTTCTAATCGCTCTCTATACCTGGGTTTCTTGTGTCGGCGACTTTAGCGACGATCTTTCAGAAAATATCTCGAGATTTCAAGGTTTCCCGGCAAAATTTAGGATTAGGGTTTTGAGATGGGAACGAAAGTTTCAGACGATCTGCTCTCCACCGTCCGATCAGTCGTGGGGTCCGATTACTCAGACATGGACATAATCAGGGCTTTACACATGGCGAATCTTGATCCGACGGCAGCCATCAATATAATCTTCGACACTCCAAATTTCAGCAAACCTGATGTAGCCAGTCCTAGCCCGAGCGGCACTAATGGAGGGAAAAGAGTCGAGAACGGCATAAAGGGCTGCCGTTTTAGTGACGGCGCAAGTGTTGGAGAGAATCATCGCGTGGAGGGAGATGAGAGTGTTAATGGTGGAGAGGAGAGTGTTTCAGGGAATGAGTGGTGGTTTGTGGGCTGTTCCGAATTGGCGGGATTGTCGACATGTAAAGGAAGAAAATTGAAGTCTGGTGACGAATTGGTGTTCACGTTTCCGCACAATAAAAAATCAAATTCTGAGAATACGCCTGGGAAGCGCTTTGGACGGGGAAGACCAGCTTTACGTGCCGGTTCTGATATCGTCAGGTTCTCTACAAAGGATTCAGGAGAGGTGCGTTTCAAAGTTCATGTTTTTATTCCACTATTGTTTGTTGCGGTTTAACACTTTTTATATTGGTATGTTAATTTTTATGTTGATGGGATGGAAATTGTTAACGAATTATGATGGGCTCTTGTGGCAGATTGGTAGAATACCAAATGAGTGGGCTAGGTGTCTACTACCGCTTGTGAGAGACAAGAAAATTAGGATAGAAGGGAGCTGCAAGTCGGCACCTGAAGCATTGGGCATCATGGACACGATTCTTCTTTCAGTAAGGTATGCATACAAACTATTGTGTTTGGATTGGTGGTTCCAGGATATATGTATTGGTTTTGAAAGTGTTTTCTTCTGTTTTTGAAACAGCGTATACATTAATAGTTCCATGTTTCAAAAGCATAGTGCAACTTCTCTTAAGGCACCTAGTAATACGGCAGAGGAATCAATGTTCCATCCTCTCCCAAATCTCTTCCGTTTACTCGGTTTGATTCCCTTTAAGAAGGTAATGGTCTCTCCTTGCCTATAACACTTTGAATTCCTGATTATTTTGTAGACTGTAGCTTGCAGTTCTCATATACTAACTTGCCATATGATGGGAGTCATGTGACTGCAAATATTCTTGAGATGGCAAAGCAATATTTCCATTTGTTGGTTTTATTTTAGTGGTCTAGTTGTTTGTGAAATTTGTTTCTCTGTTTCTTCATCATATTTAGGCAAAGTTTACTCCTGAGGATTTGTCCACTAGAAAGCGACCTTTGTATTCCAAGGTAAAAATTGCTTATTATATCAGTATCTTAGATTTGGACTTCTTACTTGTCAAGTTTGTCATTTGCTGTCTGCTCATTTGGAAATAGGATGGTTCTTCTGTTCCTACTTCGTTGCTTCAATTAAACAAGGTCAAGAATCTGAATCAAGATGCAAACGGAGATGAAAATGAGGAGTGTATCAGCGATGGTGATCTTGATAACATTGTTGGTGTTGGGGACAGTTCTGGATTAAAGGTATTCTCATTTCCAAGACTTCTTGCTTGCTTATTCGACATTATAAATTTGGCAAATTACGTGAGAAATTTTGCAACAGGAAATGGAAACTCCAGATAAACTTCTGTGTGAGCTTCGTCCATATCAAAAGCAGGCACTTCATTGGATGACCCAACTCGAGAAAGGAAACTGCACTGATGAGGCAGCAACGATGCTTCACCCATGTTGGGAAGCATACCGTTTAGCAGACAAGTGAGCCATGTTTCCATTGCCTGCCAACTTTAGTGCAAGTCAGATGAGATATTTACTATCTGTTTATTGTCAATAGGAGGGAACTTGTTGTCTACCTGAATTCTTTTACTGGTGATGCTACCATACACTTTCCTAGCACACTTCAAATAGCAAGAGGAGGAGTATGACCTCAATAGCCCACCTACAAACAATTGTTTGATTTATCATCTGGATTTTTCACTTTGTTATATAGCATGTTTTGTAATAAGATAATATCATAACCCTTTTGCAGATTCTAGCAGACGCAATGGGTCTCGGAAAGACCGTAATGACCATATCCCTTATGCTTGCCCATTCTTGGAAAGCTGGATCAACTGGGTTTCTGTGCCCCAATTTTGAAGGAGGCAAAGTGTTCAGCAGTTCTTTGGATGAGTTCACTAGTCCTTCAGTTAAGGCAACCAAATTTCCAGGTTTTGAGAAGAAGCTTCTTGAACAGAAAAGCGCACTTGAAAATGGTGGTAACCTGATTGTATGTCCGATGACACTTTTAGGCCAGTGGAAGGTATTATATACATTAGATGCTAACAATTCTTTACATGCTTGATGCACGTGCACACTATAGTCTGGTTATCTGTCAAAATTGTTGTTTCTTTTTTGTCTTTCTTACTGTCAGCTGATTTTTTTTTGCTCCTGCTTTATGATCAGTCAGAAATTGAAATGCATGCGAAGCCTGGGTCTCTATCTGTCTATGTTCACTATGGGCAAAGCAGGCTAAAGGATGCAAAACTTCTATCTCAGAGTGATGTAGTAATCACCACATATGGGGTTCTAACATCCGAATTTTCGGCAGAGGTAGCTTTCGTATAAAAGTCTTATTTTGGATCATGTATTATCCCATCTGTATAGTTTACACATGCATCGCAGGAACATTTTCTTATCTGCTCTGTTCTTCTTCTTAGAACTCAGCAGACAGTGAAGGACTTTATGCAATTCGATGGTTTAGGATTGTGCTTGACGAGGCACATATCATCAAAAACTCAAAAAGCCAAATATCGTTGGCTGCTGCAGCTCTGGTTGCTGATCGGCGTTGGTGTCTTACGGGTACTCCTATTCAGGTGATTAATCTTTTTGCCAAAGGTTTAGAAAATCTTTAATCCTGGCCGTCCTATTTTTAGGACACTGCCATTCTATCTGTGAAAAGTTTTAGTAGTTGCACATTTAATATTCACCTGAGTCAACTTCTTGTGCATGTTGTTTGTACACAAGCATGGACTCTATCTCAAAAACTTGTTTTTGAAGATGTATTTCATGACTTGCAGCATTGGTATCCATATGTCTGCTGGCATGATATTGTGGCTCATTTAAATGGAGGTTGGATAATGATTTGTTTATCATATTTGGGACTTTGTGATCATTTCACATGTTATCTTGTTAATAGAACAATCTGGAGGATTTGTACAGCCTTCTACGGTTTTTGAGGATTGAACCATGGGGAACTTGGGCATGGTACGGATCCTCAGCTATCTTTGGTTGTAAACACATTACATTTGGTATGGAATGACTGAGGCTTGTTAGTTTGGAACATATTTTTTCTTAGGTGGAATAAACTTGTCCAAAAGCCATTTGAAGAGGGCGATGAGAGAGGGCTAAAGCTGGTGCAGTCTATCTTAAAACCTATCATGCTTAGGAGAACAAAGTCTAGCACAGATCGAGAAGGAAGGTGAGAATACTACAAATAAAAAAAAAAGTCATCCATATAACTTCCTGATGCTTATAAAATATAATCTTTTTCTTTGAGTTTCCTTGGTTAATCCGCATGTTTGTTTAATTTAGGCCGATTCTTGTTCTACCCCCTGCTGATGTGCGGGTCATTTACTGTGAACTCTCGGAGTCTGAGAGGGATTTCTACGATGCACTATTTAAAAGATCCAAGGTATTGTTGTTATTTGGATTCTTTAGTACTTTACTCAGGCTTTTCTTTTAAGATGCCTCATACTGAAGATGCTGACGGATTTTTTCAGGTCAAATTTGATCAGTTTGTTGAACAAGGCAGAGTTCTTCATAATTATGCTTCGATCCTGGAACTGCTTTTGCGTCTAAGACAGTGTTGTGATCACCCATTTCTAGTAATGAGGTTTGGCTTGTATGCCCTTGCTTTGTATTTAAGTAGAGATACACAGTGCTGTTTTAACATCTATAGCTTCCATATCAAATAGAACTTTTCACGTTCAATCTGTTTGCACGACCTTGTATAAAATATCCAATAAAATATCATAGAAAATATGGGCACTTTAGTAAATTCTCTTTGACATTTTCTTGACGCAATTGTCATATTTTTTGTAACAGTCTTTTGTTTTCATGCATTCAGTCGAGGTGATACAGCGGAATTCTCTGATCTGAATAAGCTTGCTAAACGTTTCCTTGGAGGAAAGTCATCTGGTCTAGAAAGGGAAGGAAAAGATGTACCATCAGTGGCTTTTGTTCAGGAGGTGGTAGAGGAACTGCGCAAAGGAGAGCAAGGAGAGTGTCCAATATGCCTTGAAGTGTTTGAGGATGCCGTGTTAACACCATGTGCTCATAGATTATGTCGTGAGTGTCTCTTAGCAAGCTGGCGAAATTCTGCTTCTGGGTTATGTCCTGTGTGTAGGTATCTTGAAGTTCTTCCTGCTAGTACTAGTTTTCATTTGATGTCCTTGCTGTTGATTCCACTAAGTGTCCGAGTTCAGTCAAATTTTGGCCAATAATGATGAATCTTTGTTTTGCAGGAAAACTGTAAGCAAACAAGAACTCATCACAGCACCAACCGAAAGCAGATTCCAGGTGGACGTGGAAAAAAATTGGGTAGAATCATCCAAAATCACTGCTCTTCTGCAAGAGCTTGAAAGTCTTCGTTCTTCAGGCTCTAAGAGCATTCTCTTTAGCCAATGGACTGCTTTTCTCGATCTCCTCCAAATTCCTCTCTCTCGGTATACCATTTACATGTTTTGATGATGTTGGCTTGCTATGGCAGTTTTGAGAAAATAAATGTTTTCAAGAACCAAAATTATAGCAAAATTTTCATTTCCAGGAACAACATTTCATTTGTTCGTCTTGATGGCACGCTAAATCAGCAGCAACGGGAGAAAGTCCTTAAAGAGTTTTCTGAAGATGGCAGTATCCTGGTTGGTGTAATCGCATTACAGTGAAATTTTTCAAAAGTTATACTTTCTAGTTTCTACATTGAAGCTAACACTTCTCTTCTTTAATTGTGAATAGGTAATGTTGATGTCTCTAAAAGCTGGTGGTGTCGGGATAAATCTAACAGCTGCGTCCAATGCTTTTGTCATGGTATGGCATTAATGTCCCTTAAAGATCATATCAATTCGTGTAGGATCTAGACCATGTAATAGCTCATGCAAAATATGAAAATTAAGAAGTAGTTCATGCCACCTTGGTTTCAAAAGTTTGTAAATGAGTACGGCACTATACAACATAGGTTTTGAAGCAGATTCAGTTGAAAAGAAAACCAAAATCTGTCATATAGGATCCATGGTGGAACCCAGCAGTAGAGGAGCAAGCTGTTATGCGTATTCATCGTATCGGACAGACTAAGAAAGTGAAAATCAGAAGATTCATCATTAAGGTACCTTCTTCTTTCTCAGCCGTTAAATCCTCATTTACCATATAAAAACCTATCACTGAGACTACGTCCGGAATCAGAAAATGTTGTTGCTGAGTATGGGAAATGTTTGTCTTGCATTTGTGAAACTTAGGGAACAGTTGAGGAGAGAATGGAGGCGGTTCAGGCGAGGAAGCAGAGAATGATCTCTGGGGCTTTAACCGATCAAGAAGTACGAAGTGCACGTATAGACGAACTCAAGATGTTATTTACCTGAAACTATATAAACTGTTCTCAAGTCTGAAGCCTGAAGTCTATCATACAAATTCTACATATGGTGAACTCTGAAGATGAAACTTGTCACATTCTATGCAAAGGGGTTCAGAGATTATAACGTATCTGAAAATGGGTTTTGTTCCTTTCAAGAGACATGATGGACAATTGTCACAGTTCTGGGGAATGTGCAGAGAGGTTTCCCAAGTGTATCTTAAGCCTATATGGGTTTTGTTGTTTTGTTATTTTTTTTTTTTTGAATTGAATGTAAAATTATATTCAAACCCAAAAAGTCATTTTTACAATAAATGCAGCAACTATTAGAACTGAAATTTGAAGAAAGAAAAAAGAACTGAAAGTGTGTTTCTAAAAGATTCTATGACCGAGTGGCGAACCACTCCATTAGACCATCTTCGAAGCCCCTCTCATGTTGGTTGCGCAATGAGCTTATTCGATTGCGAACAGTGCAGTCTATAAGCTTGATTTATCCGAGTGGTTTTGTTGTTTTGTTATTACAGAGAGCTCTTTGTGATTGGAGTTCAGATTATTTTTTGTAACTCAATATGGCGACTGACCAGTGAGACTTGAACTATTCACTTTTAAATAAACAGAAATATATTGTCCTCTTATTTTCCTTTGTTAAGATAAAAATATTATGAATCTTTATTGTTGTCGAGCATATTATACTTTTTACTGTTAGAATCTTTACTGATTTATAACAGTTTCTAGGTATTTTTATTGCGAGTTTTATGATACCGTACTTTGTAATTTTCGTAGCAAAATGACAAACTGATACGAGAAAGTCTGTCAAAAAAAAAGTCGTAGTAAATAATATTGTTGTCTTTTAGTCTTTTATCCATACTGACACAAATAGATCTGTTGCCGTATGCTAAATTTTAAGAGTTTAATCGTCAAGTTTCCCTCTAACGATTTGTTATCCTCTAGTTAGGTAACAACAATGTGTGTGTGTGAGCTTTATTATGGCTCATTGGCTCTATTATAATATAATGTATTTAAAAAATCTCTAAAACATTATATGCACCAGTATTTGATGAGTCATAACCCATATTATAATCAGCAATCACTACTGTTAATCCAATTTGGTTTTTTATGTGGCCTGGTCACTACAAAACATCTTATGTATAGATATATATTCGCCATTGTAAAATTTACATGAGGCTAATCAAAATAATTCTTATTTCCTGTTAAAGAAGAAGTCCCAAATATTAATGCGTGGATAAATAACCTAGAAAGTATATATCACTAATCAAGCCTTGAATGGAGGAGGAAAAGGAAAGACGTATGTGTAGTGATAATTTGGCTCAGATTTTCAAAGATATTCTATTGTAGTCCTAATGAAAACAAAATTAAGTAAATCAACCCGAAAGCAAAAGCGAAGTCAATTTGATTGTTCCACTAGTGATATAATATATTTTGCGGATTTTTTGTTGTTGTCGAAAGTACGGATATATATGTAACATTTTGTATAGCATAATATAAACTTGCTCAGTTATATATTAGAAAAAACATTTTAACTGAATACGTGTTAAACGCTCTTAAACTATTTTGAAACTTTATGTAAATTTAAAGAAACAAAATTTCTATATTCTATAGAAAAAAATATGAAAACATGAGCTCAAACTGAATAAAAATCAGAAGAAAATCTTAAAGCAACACATCGATATGACGACACGAGGATAATATTATATTAAATTATATGTCGCCATTGCGCTTATTTGTCAAAGAAACCTTAACTTCATGAAGTAAGAAAATAACATAATCTACACGGACATCTGTCCTTAGATTGAGGAGCTTTCGGACCCAAAAATAAATTTATTTGCATATGTTTGGACTTTGGACTGACATGAATCAATGGGACGTTTGCAATTTCCAACGTTAAGAAAAGTACAAAATAACAAAAATGTAATAGCTTTTTCTATTAAAAAAAACAATAATAATTAAAAACACATATATATTCGATTTTATCTTTGAATAGTTTCTATTTGGGGTATCTCTACTTTATTAATTAACTTTTAAACCCTAATGAATAGTTAATAATAGTGATGATCCACATGATTAAAGCAGAGGATGATGTTTTCGGTTAGTTATTTAGCTCATTCTCGGGGGAAAAAAACAATATGTTATCAATTTCATTCTGAGTCCAAAGTTTCGGCTTGCTTACAAGGCTTTTGTGGAACTTTGAGAAAATGTCCTTATAACGAGTTTTGATCACGTGGACGACGTACTATGAATACCCCGGTTTCTATGAAGTATAACTAGATTTATATACAAAAGTAAATATACATGTTTTATGAGTTTTGCGAATATAAATAAAATAGCTTGTTAGTTTATATATAAACGTTTATGAGGTTTGCTATCAATTTAGTAAGTAATATTAAATTTTCTTTGGAAATCAACTATTATCCATTATATTTATAGTCTTACACGTATTAAAAAAAATTAAAAAATTTAAAGTTTTTTTCTTTTTTAAAATCACAAAAATTGAAATATTACGTTGTAGCTTAGTTTTTCTAAAGCGCAATCATCAGTAAACTATATTGTTATAATTTGCACACGGTTTTAGCTTGCTGCAAAACAGGTTAAAGAGTATAGGATAATCCGTTTAATGCTCTTAATTAACCCAATTATTTTTCAATATTAGTTTAACTAGGTACCATATAACTCTAACTTTATAAACTGTAGACTACACAAATTATGTTAAACTTGTCCGAGTCACCATTTATGCTAATACAATGTGCTCTCTCATTGTAGTGGTTGCTGTAAATTAAGTACATAACATACCTAATCGTATCTTCTTTAAAGCCGATCCAGGAGTTGGTTATTTTGAACCAAAACATTCATGAAAAAAACTTCTAGGTTTTAAAGGTTTTTGTTGTCAAATTGGTCTACTATGGGTTCATATTTATCAAATTGGTCAACTACTAGATTGGTTATGAACTCGAAAAATCAAGTTCTATAAATTGCTGTGACCAGTTATAATAGACATAGGGATGACTTTTTACACTGTTTATGGCTGAAAATGTTAAAAAAATTTAGTTTGTAGTCTTGAATATTAAAATTCGCGTAATTGGAAATGTTGGTCAAAAGTCATTTAAAAAAAAAATGAGTCAGGTACGCATCCTATTTTACCAAACTTTAAAAATTAAGAAGATTTCAGCCAATTATCGTATGTACATCAACTTATTTGTCGATGTAAGTAGAGTATGTAATTAATTCTCTAAGAAAACTGACAATATCAAGATACAACTAGTCCTAGTCATCCTTCAAACACGAGATTTGTGCCTTGCTGAGACACTTTTTAATTATCTTATTGAAATAATTTCATGTTGCGTCGTTTTTTAAAAAGAGAAAGAAACAGAAATTTTTAATAACACAACTTTTTCGTGAAAAGCAGTTGAAGCATCACCTGTGAGAGTCGAGTAGAAGTCCGGGTAAGAAGGGCATATATATGCCATATGGTAACAATTAGCGAGGCTAGTTATGTAATTACAAATTAGGAGCCCCTTGTTAATATGTACGAAGAAACTAACCCAATTAGTGAGGGGAAACTTACGATTCAGACAGTTGACAGAACATAAAATACATTACATAACCATCATCACACGCCATTAATAACACGTATGGAAGACATTATGACTACCTCCCGCATAACCTTATAGACAAGCATGCTTCTATTTGTGTACTAGCTAGGTTCAATTACAAGTTGAACATACCATCAGAAAACCATTAATAGATTAACTATCAAACTACTTAATCTTCTCTCGACTCTCCCATTTACTATTTTGACTTGGGCGTCCGAGTGTCTTCTGAATACATGATGTACCAGGATATTTTGAATATTTTCAAATATTTTTATTATTTATTTTCATATTAAATAAATTACTTTTTATTGTTTTATGGTTTTTCTAGATTTTGACATTTATTATAAATAATCCGTTTAAACTTAGATTGTATTGATTAATAAAATTGAGTTTTGTTTATTTCTTCTTTGTTTTGATCTCAACGAATTCCTCATGTACTCTCATTTACGGTATTTATACGAAAATCAACTAATCCGAAAAATCCTAATCTTTTTGGTGTTCTTAGAAATCAATTGATTACTAGTTTTATTCCTAAAAGTTTCTGATACATTAATACACCACATCGTGTCCTAAATGACCTTGACAATCAATGAAGTGCATGTTTATTTATTCCCAATAATTGATCCCCAAGGATCTAAAAAAAAACGAAGAATGAAAACACCTAAAATTTTGTGTATATATATCAATATATGAAATCTAAATTGGCTTAATTTAATCCTATTATCTTGGACTTCTCTTCGAGCATAAATAACTAGATAGCATAACCGATGAACTATTATATAAAATTTCAACATTGATCTTGAGTTTGACCTTTTTAAAATATAACATTATCAAAATATTCTTATTGTAATTTTTTGAAAAATAGTGATTTAATATTTTTTACATTATTTATACGTTTCCGAGTAAAATTAAATATATAATAAATTAAAAATGATTCGGAAACATATGATTTGATCCAATCTTCTAAGTTTAACGTTCTTTCTCATGAATTCATTTTGAATATTACATAATAAAGATTATATTATTTGATTAGAAAACACTGAAACTTTAAAAAACTTTTAAACATGATCTACAAAATATTAAAACTCCAATGACAAATGGTTCTATATAAATAATTCAAATTAATTATTCAATATATAACAATGTACACTATGTTTGGATGATTCTACTAACATCTATGAATAAATGGTATTTTCTATAAATAATACTTTTCTGCCCGACGAATATAGTTTCTCTTTGAATTTATTACAATGGATCACATATTTACCATAATATTTACCATAAAACGCTTTTTATGTCTACAATGGAAAAATTAACCACATACCTATATCAGTGTAGTGATTCATTGAACATTGATGGTTTTAGGATTACAATTGCGTGGGAGTGATCGAAACATAGTAGCTTTGATGATGGTTTTAGGATTACAATTTCATAAAATTTGCGTACGTTTTAATAAAATAACTCTCCATTAATAATTTAAGATTTTGCCATCACATTATTTTTTATAAGTAAAAGATCAACATGTCATCATTTAACAAATTCACTTTCTTTAGAGATTCTCCTAATTTTAACGCGTTGCATTTTGTTAGTATCTCCATATTTATTGCATTGGCTGTTAAAAGTTAGAAAAGTACGTTAATGGTATATGCTTTGAAGTTTACTTCTTTTTTTCCTTTCTAAACCTGCTAATTTTCTTGTTAAAATGTGAATCAATACAAAATTGTAATGTTAACGTTCCTTTAGTGGGCACGTAACTTCTTATTACTTATGATTTATTTCTCAACTATGTCCATTAAAAATACTGCTTAATTTGAGAAAATGAAATTTCGAGAGAGTAAATTGAATAACCCCAACCAAAAAAGGGAGTTAAGTGAATTATTAAGGGTTGACCATTAAAAAAGCAAGTTCTTAAAAGTTGACTAAAATTAAGTAAATTGTTAGTAATTTTATCTTTTTTTTTAAAATGTAAAAAGCTGCAAAAACCCAAAATCCCATAAATGGTAAAAAGTTAAAACTTCATCAAACCGTTAATCATTGCTAAAAAAATTCATTAGGAAAAATAAATTCATTAGAAATCTATCTCTCTCCAGTTTCTCCACCCATTGGCAGGCACAGATTCTGAAACAAGAAAACACACAGAAACTGAAAAACCAAATCCTCTGATATTTTCACCAGAACTTCTTTAACTGAAATAGATCCTCACAAAGACACAAACCAAATGTCACTGGGGTTTATCTTTTTTTTTTTTTAAACCTTTACTACTTTCTGTAGAAAATCCCTAAAAAATCAATCAAAAAAGGAAAAATATCTTACAAAGGGGAAAAAATAAATATATAAAATAAATTAAAGTAAAACAAAATTTCACCATTTATATTCCTGGTTTATCCTTCCCCTTCTCTTCTCCCTTAACCCACATTTCCTTCTGCTCTCTCTCTTCCCAAGTTTTCTCTCTCTCTAGAACTGTAGAGAGAGAAAAACCTCCATTCCTCAAGGCAAGACTCCCTCTCTCTCCTTCGCTTCATAAACCTACCCCATTGAGCAAAAACCTCACGGTAACATTCTAGAGAGAGAAATCCGCCATTGTTTCACCGTAAGAGAGATAGAGAGAGAGAAGGAAAATGGATGGTGTTTCACCAAAGTTTGTGTTGCCGGAGACGTTCGACGGCGTGAGGATGGAGATCACGGGCCAGCTCGGCATGATCTGGGAGCTTGTAAAAGCACCAGTGATTGTCCCTCTTCTTCAATTAGCGGTTTACCTCTGTTTGGCCATGTCTCTCATGCTCTTATGCGAGAGGGTGTACATGGGCATCGTCATCGTCCTCGTCAAGCTCTTCTGGAAGAAACCTGATAAACGCTACAAATTCGAGCCCATTCACGATGATGAAGAGCTTGGAAGCTCCAATTTCCCAGTGGTCCTCATTCAAATCCCCATGTTCAACGAACGAGAGGTCTCTTTCCTCTCTCTCCTCTCTCTCCTCTCTCTCTCTCTTCATTGCTCTGTTTTTTCCTCTGTTTCTCCTCAAGAATTTTTCTTATTTTCTTAACCCCAACTTTTAAGATTTCGAGGAAAGTAGCCTCAGATTTTACGGAAAATCACTTTTCCCCACGTATTAATATTCCTCCGCCGTTCCAAATCCCGAAACGACGAGAGTCGAGCGAGACTCGTCACTTCTTTACTGTTTTGGGATTTTGGGTTTTTCTGCGTTAACTCATAGTTTAGGGCTTAATCGTAGTAAATCGCTAAATTATTGGGGCTAAAAAGTGAAAAAGTTGACAAGATTTATCTAATCCTTCCCCGTGATTTTTGCCATCAGGTTTACAAGCTATCAATAGGAGCGGCGTGTGGACTATCGTGGCCGTCCGATCGTCTCGTGATTCAAGTGTTGGATGACTCAACAGATCCTACTGTTAAGGTATGAGTATTTTTACTTAGTCCATTTTCAGAAAATATAGCTAGCTTGCATTATTTTTCCACAACTTTCTCCAATTAAATACATTTTAACCACTATATTTTATTACCATTTTTCAAAAGATTTCCTTTCTTATAAAGATGTAGTAGTATTAGGACTAATAGTTTCTCGGTGGGTAAGAAATAATAAAAGGGGAAATCTTTTGAACCGACTGTAATAAATTTGGAACATTAATAGAGTTTTTTTTCAATGATTTAAAAATATGTGATTAAATGATATACTTAAAATGTGCAGCAAATGGTGGAAATGGAGTGTCAAAGATGGGCAAGTAAAGGAATCAATATTAGGTATCAAATTAGAGAAAATAGAGTTGGTTACAAAGCCGGTGCTTTAAAGGAAGGACTCAAACGCAGTTATGTTAAACATTGCGAATATGTTGTCATCTTCGACGCCGATTTTCAGCCTGAACCGGATTTTCTTCGCCGCAGCATCCCATTTCTCATCCACAATCCCAACATTGCACTCGTCCAAGCCCGATGGCGATTCGGTAATAATTTAATTTACATTTCTAAACATCAAATAGATCGTTCCGTTCATTTATGGCTTTTGTCATATGGATTGAGTATCTTAAATTTGTTCATTGATCTATAGGACTGGTAGTTATAATAGAAAAATGAAAAATTGACATTTGATAATGTTGTGAAGTGTCAGGGTCAAAATACTTCTGAATCGGTGTCTTTGTTTATGTTTTATGTAAAATTTAATGTTTTTTGATCATTAAATGAAAGCTCGTGGTTTTGGTTTTGTAGCTACATTAGTGGTGTCGGTGGTATATGACCTTCGCTGTTTTTTTTTAATAAAAAAAATATTTTTTCTTTTTTTTTCGCCTTTTCGTTTTTCTTGCATACTTCTTTTTCCCTATTGTATCACTTTTTATTTTGGCTTTTAGAAATGGTCTTTTCGTGAATTTTGTATTTTTCTTTGAATTATTTATATTATTTGTTATATTGACTGATTGAAGAAGTAGGGTTAGTTCTGTTCGTGTCGGCGGAGTAGCTGCATATGTATGGGTTTTTTTTTACTGGCTCCATTAAACCAAATTGTAACGAGACACGTGTAAAAACCGTTGGCCTTTGTTTATGTTAAGAGTTTAGGTACACCTTGCTGCACTGGATTAGAACTACTCTCAATACCGGGTCGGATTAGTTGCGGGATTCCGGGTCAACGGATATTAAAGAATATGTCGAAAATAGCCTTTTAGTTATCCCATCTAGTATAATTGTGCTGACGTAATGTCATGCTTCTTTATCTGCTCCGGAATTCCGGATCCCGTCGGTCAGTGAATCGAATCAGTTCGACCCGGTTTAGTGAGTCGGGTCGGGTTTTTGGACTAATAAAGAAGGCGAGTGTTAAAACTGTTCGTCTTTAGAAATTGTCGGGTCTCTGATACTTGCCACGTGCTCTTTGCCTTTCTTTAAATGCTCAAGTGTGGGACCCGTTCTTGTCAGTATTAGTAAAGCATTAGTATACAGTATGAGCATCGAGTCTACTGTAGAGTGCCTTTCTCTTGCCGACACTTGTTAGGAGTATTATAGTATTTTTTTTCGTTTTTGTTTCTTTAAGCATGAGTCCAACTTAGTGAATTTAATAATGAGAAAGCTATATGAATATATGATTGATTATTAAAGCTAAAAACAACAGAGAAGGACGTTACTTCCTGATAGTGCCACATTTGGGAAATTCTCTTATTTAAATAATCAAAAAATAATAGAGCTTTGTTTGTCCTATTAATTGTATGTTTTAACCGTAGGATTTTTAGGACTAATGAGTTAATCTTATTCTTTTACTTTTGCAGTCAATTCGGATGAATGCTTATTGACGAGGATGCAAGAAATGTCGTTGGACTATCATTTTACTGTGGAGCAAGAAGTCGGTTCATCAACACATGCATTTTTCGGCTTCAACGGTAAAAATAAGAATAATCTATATAATGATTACTAAGGCATCAATTTGATTTTTATAATGGAAAAAATTTAACGAGTTCTGCAAGTAAATATTGTTGACTATTGATATGGTAGAGTTTAGTGTGATGGAGTTGGTATATATATTGTCCGACCAATTGAAGCACATTATGTGGACCCAGACCTTTTTTTAATGTTATGATAATGATAGTGTACAACTGTTGCTAGAAAACTGAAGAAAACATATATTATATAAGGAATCAAATTATTATATAAATAATCAATAATGAATTGAGAGGAGTTGGAATCTGAAATGTGAAGCAAGTAGGTGTAGTTATACTCAATAGTTATTGTCATCCCTTGTCTAATAAGTAAGATTTGCAAGCTTGGCAGAAAATAATTTAATTGTTTGTTTTTTAAATCAGGTGTTTAATTAATTAAGTTGTGTAAGGGGGACACATTCATTACATTATGACTTGTACTGGAAGCAAATGAAGACGGATCTTAAATTTTCTGGACATTAAATAGATTTGTGGTCTTTTTTTTGTTTGTCTAAATGCTTTTTTTGTTGTCATAAATAATTTATAAAAACAAAATTAATATATAAAAAATTACAGGAACGGCCGGAATATGGAGAATAGCGGCGATAAATGAAGCCGGCGGGTGGAAAGATAGGACCACCGTGGAAGATATGGACCTCGCCGTCCGAGCAAGTCTCCGTGGCTGGAAATTTCTCTACCTCGGTGACCTTCAGGTATTTATTTATTTATTTTCTGATTTTTTCTCTAAATTAAAATTAAATCACAGTACAAAAAGTAGTTGGTGCATAAGATACTTCTCTCATTAAACACATGACAGCTGATTCACAAGTAATGTTACAATCATTTACCTTTTTAAGAACTTAAGATATTTTGTTATCACTTGTGAAAAAATATTGGTATATATATATATGAGTTTGTTTTTTATTATTATTAGGTGAAAAGTGAACTTCCAAGTACTTTTAGAGCCTTCCGTTTTCAGCAACATAGATGGTCTTGTGGACCTGCAAATCTCTTTAGGAAAATGGTTATGGAGATCATCAGAAACAAGGTAATAAAACAAAAAAACAAAAATTACCCTTTTTCTTCTGATAACTCGTTCTTTAATCTGACTATTACTAATCTTGGCGCAGAAAGTGAGATTCTGGAAGAAAGTGTATGTGATCTACAGCTTCTTCTTTGTGAGGAAGATCATTGCACATTGGGTCACATTTTGTTTCTACTGCGTTGTTCTTCCTCTCACAATTCTCGTCCCCGAAGTTAAAGTTCCGATTTGGGGTTCCGTTTATATCCCTTCCATCATCACTATCCTCAACTCCGTCGGCACTCCCCGGTAAATTAGCTTGCTTGTATCTCAAGTCACTACCTTTGCTTCTGCAGTTTTTTTCTTTAATTATTATGTTACGTCTACGTCAAGTAAATGCCTTTGCTTATGAAGTTTCTTTCTTGTAGTTAATCTTTTTACTTTTATTTGTTTTAATTTTGTCAAAGGTCGATTCATCTGCTGTTCTATTGGATTCTATTCGAGAATGTGATGTCGCTGCACCGGACAAAGGCCACTCTCATTGGTCTGTTTGAGGCAGGAAGGGCTAACGAATGGGTCGTGACTGCTAAGCTTGGAAGCGGTCAAAACGCTAAAGGGAACACAAAAGGGGTTAAGAGGTTCCCCAGAATCTTCAAATTGCCTGATCGGTATGTATACTTCTATATCGAAAAATGTGTATATAGTTCTTATTAGAAAACTACTTATAGGCACTTGATGAATATGAGTTATTAACTTGTCTCAGATTGAATACATTGGAGCTTGGATTTGCGGCGTTCTTGTTCGTGTGTGGATGCTATGACTTTGTGCACGGGAAGAACAATTACTTCATCTACTTGTTTCTTCAGACAATGTCCTTCTTCATCAGTGGGCTTGGGTGGATTGGGACTTATGTTTAGTAGTTGTGTTCTGCGTTTCAGAGGAAAAGAGAAGGTCATTAATTTTCTGCAAAAATAAATTAAACAATTTTCATGGAAAATCACAAGGAAAATTGATAGGGAAAAATGGTTTGGGAAGATAGAGAACAAGTAGGAAGAAAAGGAAGCCAGTTTTATCAAAAAGAAGGAAAGGAGGAGAGGCGAGGCTCGAAGGGTTCTTTTGATTTACTTTCATTTTTCTGCCTTTTTTTTTTAATATTTAGCTATGGGATTTGTGATTCAGTAATTGTGAGATTTCAATTTTTTTTTGTTTTTGCTTAGATTTTTGTTTTATGATTTAATTAAGATTTGGCGTGAATTAAACATGTTTGATTGGTGCAAGGGTAAATACGTACTTGTCATCAATTATCCGCTTTTCTTTTTATAATCTCGATTTCATCCGTTTCAATCTGCATATTCGAATATCTTTTTTTTTGGGCTTTGCGAGGCGACGAACTCGTGTGAAGATGGGTCTGCGAAGTGATAGGCTGATAAGTTTGAATTTATGAACTTTTCCTATAACTTCTTATTGAACGAGAATGAATTCTAAACACCAAACAGAAAATAAATCCAAAATACAAACACTGATTCAGTATGCAACGTATCTTCGATCGATCGCCTACAAGCTCATCACGCTTGATTTCAACTCACAAACTGGATAAGTGAAAACGACTCTCACACTTGTCTCTTATTCAACTTAAACGGCAAATCCTCTTTCTGATTTAGCAGCTTCACTCAGCTGCCACCTCATCCTCCACGTCGACAATACCCAATGGCCCTCCTCTGTTATAGGCATGCGAAAATCACATAATTTTAAAATTATACAAACATATATATATATAAAGCCGTAAAATAATAGAAAATCCAAACAATTGAGAAGGCCCTTCGAAAATCCCTCCATAAACCTCTCTGTCTCTCATTGCTTCTTGAGAACTTGGCGGCGACTACGTCGTATCTTCCGAAATACAAAACCCTAAACCAATCAGGTGATTTTAACATCTTCCCTCCTTTCCATTTCTGGATTCTGTAGCGTTGATTCTTCGGTCTTGGATTGTTTAGGTATGTGGAAAATCGAGTGCCACTAAATCGAGATTCTGATCATCTGTTTCTGAAAGTCCTGCTGCGTCAGTAATATACATCGATTTCGAGGTTGTCTCTGTGGATTTTTCGGTTCAATTTTGCGATCGTATCTTATGGAGGAAGGCTTTTCGAAACACAAACGAATGTACGACGAATGGCAGGCAAGGTACTTAAGAGCTAGAGAGGATATGATAAGCAAATTACCCGACTCTTTGGTATGTCACATACTCTTCCTTCTTCCGATAAAGGATATTGTTAGGACTAGTGCTTTGTCCAAGAGGTGGAAAAGTGTGTGGCTTTTGATTCCCGGGTTGGAATTGGACGCTAATGAGTTCCCAAATTACAACGCCCTTCTGAGTTTTATGGTCAGGTTCCTAGATTCCTCTAAGGAAGAGAAGTCATGCCTGTACAATCTCAAGTTAATTGTTCGAAAGGATGTGAATGATCCGCCCTGTGTCATGCGGTGGATAGACTTTGTGGCTAGGCGTGAAATTAAGCATCTTGATGTTGAGTATCTTGTGAATCGTAAGTTTTTAGAGGTGATGCCGCTGAGCCTTTATGTATGTGACACACTGACATATCTAAGACTCCATCGGGTATCGTTTGGTAAGTTTGAGACTGTGGCATTGCCTTGTCTCAAGACTATGAGTTTAGAACACAATGTATATGCCAGTGATGAGGCTCTGGAGTCACTTATCTCGTCTTGCCAGGTTCTCCAAGATTTGAGCATTGTTAGAATGGTAGAAGATAACGTGAAGGTTTTACGAGTGCACTCTCAGACATTAACCAGACTTAATATAGACTTTCTTTTCGGTGAGGGTGATGACGAGGCTGATGATTTTGATAAAAAAAGGCTCAGGGGTTTTGATTGATGCCCCTAGACTCAATTACCTGAAATTCCAAGATGATATATCGGACAGTAAAATCATAACCAATTCGGGTTCCTTAGCCAAGGTCAATGTTGTTTATGTCTTTCATGAGCATGATTCTGCTGATGTAGTTGACTTACCAAAGCGAAATATGGTCCGTAATTTTTTTACCAGCATTTCGGGAGTTAGGGATATGACGATCTCTGCTCATACGGTGGAGGTATATAGCTTTGCAATTCATATACATATACATTGTATCTAGTGTTCCTTCGTGAAGTTTTTGCTCACTCATATTCTTCTCATTTTTCTTTGGTGAGCAGTTTATCCATTATAACATGGAATTCGACCCACTGCCCCAGTTTTGCAACCTTTCCCGTTTGAAAGTGACGTTTTCTTTATATTTTCTGGATATGTTACCAACCCTTCTTGAGAGCTGTCCGAATCTAAAATCACTCGTCTTGGTGCTGGTAATGACTTACACAACCCTAGAGTTGTTGCTACTCAAAATACTTTAAGGAATCTGTTTTTCTTACATTCATTCATCTTGTTTTTTCTTTGATCATGTTGTGTTTCTATAGGATTTTGATCCTTCGGATGAGAGAGTGCAGTTAAGACTCTCATCCGTAGCTCGGTGTTTGCTGTCATCACTCGAGTTTGTAGAGATAAAACATTTCAATGGAGGGCCTGCTAAAATGGAAGTAGCAAGGTACTTTGTAGAAAACTCAGCAGTCCTCAAAAAACTTGCTCTGCATTGCAGCTGTTCCGGGGTAGCAGAAGTATTTTACATGTTGAGGGATCTCCTTGCATTGCCCAGGCGTTCCAGCACATGTCGAATCGTAGTTTGCTGACGGCTAGAAAGGTTTTGAGTATTCTATAAGGCTTTTTGCTTCTCTTAAGCCATCTCTGCATCATCACCATGTTTAACATACGATGATAAAGTGGATATTTTTTTTTGGGGTTAGAATTCTGTTTCATCATGTCTTTTGCGAGCTTTGGCCACAGCTCTTGGATGATGTTTGAGACTTCAAAGTGATTGTGATTTTGCAGTAAGAGATTTGGTATTTATGTTATGAGATTAACTTAAATTAAAAGTAAAATAATAGCGCCAAAGATAAGATGGTGGAGCAAAAAAAAAAAATAGTCATCTTGAGGCAACGAGAAGGAGAGCTCGGGTGTGGTGAATCTGAGATCTTTCTTTTTCTAGTTTTACTCTAGAGATAAATTCAGAAAACCACGAAACCTAACGTACGAAGCGATACTGTTGATTCTCGGTTTTGGATTGTTTAGGTATGTATAGAATCGAGATTCTGGTGATCTGTTTCTAGAATGAAATCCGAGGATATTAGCTACATCGGTCAATGCTTTCCGCCATAGATGTATCTCATCATCTGTTTTGGTCTGGCAAGTGTTGTCAAAGACTTTTCCGAATTCCCACTCTGTTTCCTAACATGAGAAGGATCCAAACCGTAGAAAATGGGAATCACCATTTGACCAAACTCTTGTTTGCATTTCACAATCTCCAGCAACTCGTTAAGGCACCAGCTAGAAGAAGCGTAGTTTTTGGAGAAGACGACGATCGAAATCCTTGAATCTCTAATCGCCTGTTTAAGCTCGGGATCGAGCGATTGGCTTCTCTGGATCTCGTAGTCTTTGAAAGCACTAATTAATCTCCGATCAAGCTCTTTTAGAAAGTGGCTGAGGAAGGTTACACGGACGTCTTCTCCGCTGAAACTCGGGAAGACGTCGTAAACCCAATTGCGAGAGGAGGAGGAAGAAGAAGAAGAAGGAGCCATAAAGAGAGATGCTTCTGAAGAAAAAAACGGCGTGGTGAGTGGTGACTGAAACCCTGAGATTTCGAATTTTTTTTCAGTTCCTTCGTTACCGGAGACGGAGCTAAAAAGATACGAACGAATTGAAAATGTATTTCTAACTCTTGTTTACCTTCATCAATCGTCAAAGCGTTGACTTTGGCTGTCTACAAGTGTCGCTTTGAATTGACTTTGTGTCGAGGCTTGGCTTGACGCAGTCACGATACGGTGGCTTTAAAAACGACACCGTACGTTTCCATCTACAACCGTTAAACGCGCGAATGGATGAGGCAACAGTATCCGTAAAAACGACGCCGTAGTAAACATAAGAGCGTGCCTTGTAAGACTCCGAATGAAGAGGAGGGTTATGTCATCTTCCTCCTCCCCTCACAGAACTCGTTGTCTTCTTAACACGAAAAGTAAATCCGTACTAAGGAATCTCAAAGGACAAGTAAGTACTACTTCGAACAGCTGTCTACAAATTTAAAACCAGGACACTTTTGACTATGACCAGTTTGACCACAGAAGAATAAGGCCTTTCTTAAAAACGCTCTCAAATGAGTGTTTAGAGCTGAGTGAGTGTACGATAAGGCTTGAACCCTAAAAGGCTCTCATTTCCTATGAGAACTTCATCTCCGTCTCCACCCGTCGGATCTTCCAAAACCCTAAACCCATCAGGTGATTTCAGCTTCTTCGCTACTTTCTGGATTTGTTAGTGTTGATTTTTATGATCATTTTCTGAATTCCGTGCTAAATGCGTCCTTTTACTTAGCTTTCGAGGTTGTCACTGCGAGATTCGGATTTGATGGAAGAAATGAAAGCCAAAGGGTCTGCAAGTGCAGGAGAGGATCTGATAAGCAAGTTACCAGACTCTTTGATATCTCAGATACTCTTGTATCTTCCGACAAAAGAAGCTGTCAGGACTTGTGTTTTGTCCAATAGGTGGAAAAGTCTCTGGCTTTTGATTCCCCGGTTTGATTTGGACTCTTGTGAGTTCCCAGATTACAATGCCTTTGTGAATTTTATGGACAGGTTCCTAGATTTCTCTAGGGAACATAAGTCATGCTTGCACAAGTTCAAGCTAAGGATTCAGAAGGATGAGAATGATCAGTTTTGTGTCACACGTTGGATAGATTTTGTGGTTACTCGTAAACTTAAGCATCTTGATGTTGAGTGTGGTCCTGTGAATCGCGAGTGTTTGGAGGTGATTCCCCTAAGCCTTTATATCTGTGAGACGCTCCTTTTCTTAAGACTCCATCGGGTATTGTTGGGTAACCTTGAGTCTGTTTCTTTACCTTGTGTCAAGACTTTGTGTTTGGAACACATTGTATACGCCAATGAGGCCGGTCCGGAGTCACTTATCTCGTCTTGCCCAGTTCTTGAAGATTTGAGCATAGTTAGAAGGGTAGATGATAATGTAAAAGTTTTACGAGTGCACTCCCAGACATTAACCAGTCTCAGTATAGAACTCGGGATGCATGATGATGAGGTTGAAGCTTTGGATGAGGAATTTGAGCATGAAGGCTTGAGGGTTTTCATTGATGCCTCTAGACTCAAGTATCTGAATCTCGATGATGATTATCTATCAGAGTGTAAAACCAGAAGCAATTGGTGTTCCTTAACCAAGGTCAATATTCTTGGCAATACTTGTCTGATGGATAGTGATGATGAAGGCCGTCATTTTTTCACCAGTATCTCGGGAGTTAGGGATATGAAGATCTCTTTGAGTACTTACGAGGTATATATGTCTGTGCAATTCATATACTTACGAGGGATATGAAGATCTCTTCGAATATATGTATAATGGTCTTTCATTAAATTTTTGCTCACTCTTTTTTTTGTTTGTGTAGCTCATTGAGTCAATCGTGCCACTTTCATGGCAATTTTGCAACCTGTCCTGTTTGGAAGCAGAGCTTTCTTTTGGGTCCCTGAGAAAGCTGCCAATGTTTCTTGCAAGCTGTCCGAATCTAAGATCCCTAATCTTGGTAATGAGTTGCACAAACCCTAGATTTAACTCCATACACTTAAGAAATGTGTTAAGTGTTATCTAAAGTTGATTCATCGTGTGTTATGTATGTTGTGTGTTTCACAGGATTTATTTTATTGCTCTTTGTTGGAACAAATAAGACTCTCGTCCGTGCCTCGGTGTTTGCTGTCATCGCTTGAGTCTGTAGAGATAAAAAGCAGATTCACGGCTGATCCCACTGAAATGGAAGTAGCAAGGTACTTTGCAGAGAACTCAGTAATCCTCAAGAAACTTGTTCTGCGTTTGAAAGGTCCCATGCTAGAAGATCCCGCCGTCTTTAGGGATCTCCTTGCATTGCCGACGCGATCTAGCACGTGTCAAATCGTAGTTTGTTGACTGTTAAACTGGCTTTTAGGTTTTGTCTATGACCAGACTTTAGGTTGGACTTGGATTTTTGATTATTTTTTTTTTAAGTTCTGTTATCATGTCTTTTGTGAGCTTTGGCCCGTGCTCTTGGATTAGGTTTGAGGGTTCCAACACTCTTTAATGTTCAAAGTGATTGTGATTTTGCACTAAGCTATTTGGTGTTGTTACTTTGTGAGATTATTTGAAACATTTTAGTAGAGAAGTGAAGAAAAAAGGAGACGAGGAGTCCGTCGAGAGTTGTCCTTGTGTTAACAAGTTTTGGGTGAGGCAAATAAACAAATTCAGAATTTTTTAGCATAATCAATCCACATGTTTAGATTAATTTAATTTAAACATGTTAAATCGAAATTAACATTCTCGCTCTCTCTCTCTTTCGAATTGGAAAAAATTTGAAAGTTCAGTTTGAATCTAGTTTGGTGCTTTATGCCCTAAGACACTGGTAGATAGGTAGTGGCACTTTGAGCATTTTGTTTATCAGAAGATTGATAGGTAAATGGAAACTAATATCATGCTTGCAAATCCAAAGTTTCCTTTCTCATTTCAGCAATTTTCATACTGAATTACATATGAAAGTTAAAATTGCAATTACTCAAATAGGTCTTCCGATAAGGAGATACAATCTCAAGATAAAATATAAAATAAAAGTAAAAGCAGTCTTTTTCCTCTTTGCTCCCAAAGCATCTACTGAAAACCAAAACCTCCCATTGCTCCACTTCACTAGGCTCTACCCTTGCCCTTTCCCTTTCCCTTGTTGTTAGAACCAAATTGCTTGCCCGAATTGAATTGCCTGCACACATCATTTAACCATTCATCCCACGGGAAACCAAAAAGACTTGCATCTTCACATCATTGAGCGAGAGAGAGAGAGAGAGAGTGGACTTACTTTTTGTTAGAACCACCGGATGATTGACCTCCTGACTTTGGGCTCTGGTTAGCATTCACAGGACTCTTTCCACCCTTTTTAGCTGGGTGTGGTGTAGCCGTGTGCCCGCCTTTCTTCTTCTCTTCTGTGACAACAAAGACAATGAGTTTGTTCTTAAGCCAAACAACATTTTTTTCATCTCTACAAGTCTTGAGAAAGACCTTTATTTGCTCCTCATCATTCTCATTAATTGTCTTAGTTCTACACTTTATGCTCGAATGAGACATTTAACAAACTCATGATTCTCAATAACAAGGTAAGAGTTTATCATCTTTCACCCGTCTTCTGAGGTGTAGAAGCTGCTGCTGGTTTTGCCTTCTTTGTTGAGACAGGTGTTTTGGATGCAGATTCATTCGCCCTCTTCTTGTTGCTCGGCTCAGGCTTTTCATAAATCATACAAACGGTCTGGTGAGACAAATGAATTTTGAAGCAAGCAAAGTAAACCGAGCAACTGCTAGATAGAAAAATGTATCTACCTGCTTAGGGGTCTCCTCTTCTTCATCCTCCGAATCTTCATCATCATCTGAATCATCTTCATCAACATCCATCTACAAAAATCATCAGCACAGAATTTAATCACCCTACTCATCTCCTGAATGTGTGCACACATATAATATCAGAGCTGACTACGAAAACTCACTCCTTTCTCAGAGTCAGATGCATCATCATCAGACTCATCTTCCTCGTCAGAATCATCATCCTCGTCTGATTCAGGCTTCACTTCTGCAGGCTTGGCCTTCGGTTTTGAGTCAGCCTTGACAACATTCGAAACAGCTGCTCCAGTATTTCCTGAAATGCAAAAGGAAAAGAACATTAAAGACCGTCTTGCTTCAGGAAAAGAAGCAGAGAGAGCAGCAGCATCCATAGTACAGACCATTGGCAGTGACAGTTGCAGGAAACTCCTCTACCTCCTCTTCTTCTGAACCTGTGGATAAGATATGTTATGAATGCCAATGTGTAAAAAGTTCAGAGATAAAACAAGAGATATGTATTTGTGACTCACCAGAAAGGTAATCACCCTCCTCCGTGGAAACACAATCATCAAGAGAGTTAAGGAAAGTACAATTGATAAGACATGTGTCTTAAGCTTTCTGTATTCCAGCCAATGCAAATCTTAATATAGAACAAAGACCCAAGCAGAAAAGAAGCACGCATAAAAAAAGGATATTGGTCGATGTTGGGGGATTTGTAGCCAATGAAATGGACACTTCCTCTCTCGGAGTTGTGGGATAGCTCAAACTCTTTCTCAAAGACAAGATCAAAGCTAATCTGAGGGATGCTTTCTTGTGAAAGAGTTCCAATAACAAGTTTCTTCCCATCAACTGTCACATATAAGAGCACAGACTTTTTCCCTGTAGATTCAAGTGATGCCTACACGGAAAAAAATTAAGAGCTTGTTTATCTAATTCCTGAAACCTTATAATTGGTAATTAGGATTTGAAAATAACCTGAGAAATGTGGATAAGGTGGTCTTCTTCAGGCTTCACTGTAAGAGGCTTCCCTGCTTTAACTTCAGCTCCTAATTGCATTACAAAATGAAAACCAACATCAGTAAATTGCGCAGAGCACTCAATACATGCTACTTTTAAAACGTGAGAAGCATCGTCTAAACAAGCGCAAGTTAATACCGAAAACAAAATGTACGAGAAATATTTACATCTCAAAGACTAAATAAGCTAAACACAGCTAAGTATGAGCAGAAACGAACAGAGACTTCAAAGGACATGCTAAAGACCTAAACAGAAACGAAATCCGACGAGCACGAGCTATATTATGATGGTTAAACGCTCAAACGAGATATCAAAGACTCTGTGATTGAGTTTGAAATGGATTTACTAAAACGTTGAGAAGGAGCATCAATATACAACGATACAAGAACGTAGAGGAAGAGTACACAGCGCAAGACATATATAAATAGGTTTTATCGATCATCCGGAGAGAAAATAGCAGAGGAACATCAAAGACGTGAACCGATGATACAACAGGATAATAGAAAATACGAGTCTCCATGAAATATTGATCATAAATGAATCATAGCTGCCGAGATAAAAGCATAGAGACGGGATTCTTACCCCAGAATTCCATTGTTGATAGACGAGGAAGAGAGATTTGAGAGAAAAGGATTTAGGGCTTTTTGAGCTGCAAAATAAGAAATTGCAGTGAAAGAGGCAGAAGAGAGTGAGGGAGGTTTTGGGGGATTTTATAATCGAAAGAGGTTTTAGAAGAGCCTCCTTAGGGTTTTTGGTGAGTATCTCCGACGTCGTTTTCGTATTGCTCGTAACGCTTGATAATTGGAATGTTGCGTAATAAAAAACATTCACATTTTGGAAATTTCACATCTTGAATAAAATTTTGGTAAAGATCCTGAATTGACAAAAAGAAAAATTAACTATTCAGAAATGATTCTCATAAATTAAGATTATCTTCGTCGTTAGAAGAGAAAAAAGCAGAGATAATCTTCGCTTTTCTTTAATAGTTGTGATAAATATTTATTAGACAATACAACAAAAATTCAAAGGACCTGTCCACCACCAAAGAAGAAGAAGAAGCCTGAAGGGTACAGAAGAAACTCAAAGCTAAAGCTACAGAAGAAGAGACTCAAGACAAAACAGGAGTCTCTGCAAACAATTTGGAACACTTATTAGTCTGAACCTGAAGGGACAAAACCGCGCCCATTTCCCCAACCGGTGTTTTCCAGAGCCAGCATTGATCTTGTTTCCCGGAAAATCTGAGGTCTTCACCGGAGCTGCTATCAGGAGAAGAACATGGTGCACTGGAAGATAATAGACGTGATAGAGACGATAACTGAGACTGAGATCTTGATCTCACATAGCTTCTCTGGATACAACCCCGGTTTGATACCTTTCCCATCTTCAATCTGGCTTTGTTACTCAACATTGGAGGAAAATGAATTGAAGCTGATGCATTATTATCTGCACCTTTGATGATTCCTGGGATTGGTTTTGATGGTTCTGCTCGGTGTTGCTTCCATGCTAGAAATGATCTCTCTAGTCTTGATTGTACCTGTTAATGAATATAGAAACATATGAACATCTAATCAAGAAAAACACGAAAGTATATAAAAAAANGAAAATAAAAAAAAAAAAAAAAAAAAGAGGAGAGAATCTTACCGCGGGAAAGAGGGTACACGAAGCAAAAGACAATGAGGATGATGAAAAAGGAGAATTCCTACTTTGTTTGTCCACAGATCCAAAACTCGATGGTCCAAGATCATCATCATCATCATCTTCTCTGCCTTCCCCATCATCACCATCATCATCATCATCATCATCATCATCGTCATCATCTTTGGATTCCTCTTCCTGTTTCTTCTCTTGTATCTTCTCTTTGGCAGTGACATCTTCCTCTTTCTCTTCTTTATAAACTGGGACAAACACATCTTCATCCTCTTCTGTCAAACCCATTTCAGTTTTCTTTTCCTCTTCTTGTTCTTTCTTCTTTAATTCCTCATCCATATCCTCTATAGCTTCCTCTAAGCAAATCTCAGCCTCTACTAGCTCAAGCTCCTTCTGTATCATCTCCTTTCTCTCCTCGTTTTCTTTCTTTTTCTCCTCTGTCCATTTCTCTAATCCATCAAGCATCGGCTTCACCGCTTTCTCGATTCCAAGCACAAATCTTTTTATCGGGTGTTCCTTTTTGACCGCCACTTCTTTCCCATAGAACTCATCAAACCCAAGTGGCAAAAACTCGACTTTTGCAAGATCCACATCTTCCCCTTCCTCCAGAGGAGGCTGCCAAAATAGTCGAATGCCGTGCTTTTCATCCTCTACATAGTTGATTATCCGACCTGTTGGTGTATGTAAAATTACAGGGTCCTCCTTGTGGACAAGTTTCGAAGGATCTTTTGGATCAGGTTCGGGTTCTTTGTTCAGTAATACAAACTCCGGTGTGACCTCCACTGATCAAGGAAAATAAGCACTTAGAGATATATTCAATAGAGCATCAATATTCATCCATGTAAGACCGAAAACGTTAAGGTTCATTACCGTTTTCCCACCAATGTTCGAGCTCAGCGGGCATCGGTAACCTCAAAGGAGCTTTGTAAAAAGAGTTCAACCACATTTCCCTTTCTTGATCCACCTCGTCTACATAGGTTTCCCAGTACTCGGGTACCTACCAAAAAGACAGATTTTTAAGTCCCTTGTGTGATCAGAGAACTAACTCGAAAAGCTTAATAAGAAAATGACCTACTTCGTAAAACTGGTTAATGAAACCAGGCGCCATCCACACATCATCTTCTTCATAAAAATAAGCATGCTGAGGATCACCGTAGGGGCCCCTCTCTTCTCTAACCACTGCATATTCAGAAGAAAAGAAAACGTCTTTGAGCTCCCAACTAAACTAAACTAACATACTGTAAAATAACCAGTTTTCTTCCTCTTTTTTCAAAAGCTAGACGTTGCTTGAAATAAAAGCGAAACATATAGTTCAAACAGAATGACGGACGCTTACTAGACAAGGTCTTGCACTGATCTAAAAGAATCCAACAACCCCTTTAACATTTCTTGGTTTAAATACTTTAAACATATGAAAATAACAGAAGTAATGATAAAGAAGAGGGGCAATACTTCCATCGGGTTTGTTTACAAACATTCGAGCCTTAGCTGAAGCCACCTCCGCCAAACCAGAATGCAGCTGAAAACGTTTTCACATCAGTATATTTATCATCCCTTCTTCTTTCTTTGCTGAAAGTTATATGTATCATAAAGAAAAAAATGGGTAACTACCGCACAAATATCTACGGTACAGCCATGCTCCTCCTCCAATAGCTCCCCAAAGTAGAATCTACCCTGCATTGCCATTAAGATGTGAATTAGTGTAACAAACATAAATATTCACCAAAGAAAATGTGTCATGGACTCATGGAGGACCAGGTTATACTTTAACCATCATGGATTCATACGAGGGATACCAAATATAGAAGCTATTTTAGGATCAATCAGATTAGATAGAATTTTAATGTAAACGTCCAATTTTTCTTACTACTCACATATAGGATGCGTTCGTTAACTTCGTAGACACCACACCCATGCATTCTACCGTGCTTCCATTGACCAGCATAGCGATACCGACCTTTCTCCCTGGTACAAAAACCATATAATATACAAAGTGTGAATTAGTAATAGAGAAAAAAACAACTAAGTGTCATGTTTCTTGCTTGTTATTATAGTTCAAGTAATTGCCTAGTCCAGCAATACATATCATGAGGTCAATAAATCAACATATTAGCCCAAACCACTCAAATCAATGTTGAGATGTAACCACCTAGTAAGGATCTAATCATTGCAAACTCACGGTTTTTCGCCAAACTGCTTGACCCACTCTTCGTTTTCATAGAAAGGAACTTGGTAATTCCCATCAGTAAGTGCAACACTGTCCTCGACATCCATTTCCAACCACTTTCTGTCTTGTGGACTCATATAATCTCTCTTGATAATCCTTCCTTCAGCACGCATCTTAGCTTCAAGCCTACATAGAAAGAAAGAACAGTATCCTACTCAAACGACTATGTCTATAAATCCCATGTGGAGATTAATAGAAGTAATAATCGTACTTGGAACCTGGCATGGGCTCAATGTCAGGAATATCAACTTCAACAACCCCATGACCTTCCATGTCATTCTGAAGCCATTCACCCTCATACCTAATTCAAATACAGAGCCAAAACCACAAAATATAATGGGTCATTGAAAACCAATGTAAAACACTAACAAGAGAAGGAAAAACAAAGAAAATGGGGTAAAACTAGGAAACAGAAATATCACCTCACACGCCCATCTTCAGCAATATAAACACCTTTGCCTTGAGCCAAGTCATCCCAGACTGTGCCTTCGTACCTTTAGCCAAAAACAAAAGAGAGAGAAAACAATTAGATACAAAGCTACTGAAGAAGAGAATATCTATCAAAATGCTACCCAAACAGATGAAGAAAATCTTTGAACTTGGTCGCTGTAAAGATCCTAATGTCCTAAAATCTCCAAAGCAACACAAAGAAACACATGACATCAAATACAACCTGCATTGCCATTTTTTCACAATAACGAAGCTCCAGAATTCAAGCTCTACTTAAATAGGAACAATATGAAGAAAAAAAATATAGAATGCAAAGTTTCCAACTTCATGAAAATCAGCAGCTTATAGAACAACAAACAATTCTGAATTGGAGGAAAACGCAGATGAATCAAAGCATAACCCTTAAACCAAAATCATAACTGCAAACATCAGACTGAAGAAACATGCTTCAAATCGCAGAAACAAGAAAAATCCAAGAGAAAGGGGGATATGGGGTATTACGAGCTTCCGTCAGGGAAAATGTAGCTGACCCATTGAAGAAACTCCTCAATCCTATCAAGCTCCTCAACAACACCTTTAGCGTTCTCAATATCATAGTGATTATCTGGAATCGCTGGGTACGGTTTCCTGTACGGAACATAGAAAGGTTGAATCCCAGGATCTCGACCTTCCTGAATCTCGTCGTTGACAATATCCCAATCCTCCTCATCAGCCCAAACCGGGTCCCAACCAGGTTTCGTCATCTCCAATGGAGCATCCGCCCAAATCTCCCTGAGATCCTCTTCCTTCCACCGTTCCGGGTCCCTGGGGAAATCAAATAGATCCTCATAGAACGTATACTTGTCTTCTTCTTCCTCCTGCATACGCTTCACGCGCTTGCCATCGAGCACGCGATTGAATCGGCGGATGTTGGTCTCCGGGTTAGCGTTGGGATCAGGAGGTATGTCGCTTGCTCGGACGTAGTTGAGGATGTCTGTATCGCCTTCCGCTTCGTTCTCGGACTCGGAGATGTAGTAATCGTCGCCGGAGGACTGGGAAGATGAGTCCGAGTCAGAGGCGGAGCCAACTTCTTCATCCTCCGCATTGGGTGGTTGTTGGTCTTCACTCGGGTCTTCCTGTTGTTGCTGTGACTCGGTGAGTTCGGGTGGGTCGTCGTCGTTAGCCATGAGAGAGGGATAAAGGAAAAGAGAGGAAGTGGATGTTGAAGAGTGTTTGCAGATAAGTGTGTGAGAAGGTGAGGTTTTGGTGTTTTATGTTCAAAGGGTTTTTTATGTATAAACACTGAAACAAAAACATTTTTCAGATAATTCATAATTCTCCCCTAATATTTGTATTGTTTTCATTTCGACCCTGTAAGTTTAACAATACCCAGAGTTTCTTTCTTGTTCCGTGCGCTGATATTATTGGGCCGAACATCAACTGTACTATTATTGAAGTACATGGGCCGTTTCAAATTAGAGTTGCATGGATCTTAACAAAAGTCCTACAATTTAAACACAAGACCCAATGTATACATACACAAGAACCAATGTGTGGATACCGACATTACGTCTAGTGTTCAGTGATTGTGTTTAAAAGTCTCATACTAGTTTGAGGCTTTGAGCAGCTTATAATTGAATAACAAAGGTTCAATGATCTATCACATTTTTTTAGTAAATAACAATTAGTTCAATATTAGTGTGATCTAAATCTTGTGTATTTCTTGGAACGAGATCTTTTATACCTAAAACATAATTCATCACATGATTCACGTGTATATATTTTTCTGCAGTAGTTCGAGAAGAGCTTCATTGGTTCTATTATACTTTTGTAACCAGATGTTTCCCTATTGTTCACTTGATTATATATATATATATTAAAATTTGGAAAATAATTGAATATTTAAGGAACATATGGTTAAAAATGAACCATTCAAATGAATGTTTATAATCTAATGTTTCCACATCATTATACCTAATTACCTACCACAAGAACCTGGTTCATCCTCCGTTAGAGCGGACGTTGTCTATTTGTATAATCATATCAAGCAACATAATATAAATTACAACCTGTTTCACACTATTAGAAATGAAGAAAAGTATTAAAAGAATGATAAATTTTGTTTGTAGAACTGATTGATGATGTAGACTGCTATCTCTTCATATAACTTGGAAATACCGCGCAAATAAATTTTAAGAAAACTATAAAAACCGCAAAAACCTCAACTTGCAAGTTTGCAACACACTATAACATTAAATACGTCGTTTATTCTTATGCCATTTCTTGGACCACAAATAGAACATTCCATAGAATTTTGTTTAATCACTAAGAACTGTAACTTAAACCGGAATCAAAATCAAAAAAAAAAAAAAACGCTTAACCGGAATGTAAACAAGTCGGCAAATCCTAAGTACATGGCTCCTCCACCAACTACCACTGTACCACACCATGATGAATCTCTCTTTCTCCCACCTACCACCCCACTCTTGATTTTGCCACTTCTCTTAATTAATCCTTCTAAAATTATATCAATAATATGATAATACAAGTGTTTAATCATCTTTGTCTTTCACGACCACAAATGATCAAGTTGGTTTCAAATAATGTGAAATTTATTTCTGTTAAAGAATAACTGAAAAAGACAAAAATGCTTTTTGTTAAGTTCATCCGCTCTAGTCTCTTTAAATGTGAGATTAGTTTCCATGATACGTATAAAAATATTAGATACACTTTCTTGAATGCAGCTAGATCTCAGTTCGAGTGTACGTAGAGTTTTAGTTGAGAAATGATAATTCACGCTTTCACACATACAGAAGAACACTGATTTCAAACCTAAAACACTAAGAACAAAAACATTGAGAAAAACAACTTTATAATTTATCCCAAAAATAATACATGGCGAGGTTAATAAAATTTCTTATTAATATCGTTAAATTTCCGACCACTTCTCTCTCCCACCAAACCTTCTACGGGTCAATTGATGTAATTATCTCGTACCGTCATCATATTTTTCTCGCAAAACTTTAGATTAATATTAAAAACAAAACAAAAACTTTAAATTAATACAATATTAATTGTAAATAAAACATGAGTTTTATGAGTATAATAGCCCGCCATGTCATGATTCACAATTTCACATAATCTTGATCATAACCATCATGGACCCACTAAATGCTCAAATCAGTTGGTCATCGTAATTTTTATGCTGATGACCAAGACTCTCTTTTGAATTTATTATTGGTTTACCTTTAGTTGGCAATTTTGTATTCTCATAACAAGTTAAATCTGACTATGGTGGAAGTCTTTGTATAAACGTATGAAATTAGGACACCATACAAGATCTAACACCATTGTGCCAAAAACAATAAACATTATTCAATTTTTGAATGTAAAAATGAATTCTTAATAAAATTTTAATCGGTGTATCATATTATAAACAATGATGAGTAAATATAATTACACTTGAGTTTTTAACACGGGTTTAAGTAATAAATTAATGCTATAAAAAAATTATATTAAATTATTTCTAGACCACTGAAAAAAGCTAATAACATACACGCAGACACACAACAAGAAAAAGAAATAGCTTGCTATTTGAAGTATTATCAAAATCAAAAAACATATCTCCCGACATGAAGAAAAATAAAACATAGCTTTAAAAAACACGTACGACGTTTTTTTCATATGGCAATTTTAAATCGTGGGATTTCTCTTTAATTAGTGTTAAGATAGCAGTTTCCACTTTCCACTATATACCTAACTGTTTTGGCATGCAAAAAGGTTCAAACCCTATATTTTTCAAAATGGGAAAGAAATTTGTAAACATACAAAAACATTGTGGATTAGAAATGCTAGAAAATGTGAGGATTTAAACTTATCTACCAAATTAAAAACATGGGTGCATGGGAACACATATATAGTATTAACAGTGAAGTCGTGTTAAGATAATTAAAAAAAATATTAAAACTAAGTTTCGTGGAAATTATATGCCCGATTCTTTGGCAACTCAAAGTGAATTTCCTGAAGATAGTTGAGAACTTTATTTAATAATCAATGAAAATTCATGGAAGTTGGCATAGTACACGACCATATGGAGGTTATACTTTGTTTCAAAGCAAGAAACATCAAACCGATCTTATGTTCACACGTTAAGTTTGACTTTTGTTATTTAACAACTTGTTTTTATCGACTTGTAACGTTAACCAACATAACAAGAAAGACTTTCAGATTCTTAAACCTTTAAGTTATAGTTTGTTTTTGTCTACATCGAAGAAAAGTTAAAAACAAAATTTTACCGACAAATTTTGTTTTTTGAATAAGTTAAAGGTTTTAAGAATCTGAAAGTCTTTCTTGTTTTGTTGGCTAACGTGGGAGTTTTAGAAGACAGCTTCAAAGACTATTATTAATGGTACTGCTATATTTTCACTTACAAATTCTGTTACAAAAGTATAGAACAAATTATAAATTCTTAACTATTTAGTAGACACTCAACGTTTTAGAGAAGATGATGAAAGGAAATGGCACAGAATAATAATATAAAAAGAATAAAAAAAATGTTGTTTTTAGATATTATAGCTTGTAAATTATACATACATAAATCTATTTTAAGAACCATAGAGTAAACCAAAACATACAATCTAGTAGCTTGTGTTATTATCGTTGTTATATCACCACATACTGCCCACAAAGCATGGAAAATTATTGATCAAATCTGTGAACGATCCTACGAAGAAGCATGCTTATGATTCAAACTCGCATATTTACTTTTGTTGACAAACAAAAAAATCCTTAGTGTCTATGTGGAATTTCATTCACGTTCAGTTTGATGTAATTAAGGGCTGATTGTTTATAGTTTATACGTTCGTGTTGTTTCTAGCTAGTTACGTAAGTTTACAAGTAAACCTATCATTTTACAAATTAAATTATAAATAACTTGTTCTTTTACAAAAATATGTTAATCTCCTTTTTTGTTCAGGAAATAAGTTAACACCTAATTTGTGCGAATAATGCAAAATTAGGAGAACTATACTTAAACATCAAGTCTTAAGAAGTTTCTCCATTTTTTTGTTTGTATTATCAAAGCCAAACTACAAACCGATCTTGTTCCGAAAGTAGTAGATACACAAAATATTTGGTTTGGGCCTTTGGGGTGTGAGATAGGAGAAATAAAGTAATATTATTCTCCCTACTTTCACATGCAAAACGAGCTCTACATTTCTACTTTGGTTTCCAATATCTTTATATAATTTAACAAATATGATATGTTATATCATATGTTATTATAAATATAATAAATATATACGGTCATACGTCTTCGCTAGGTAACGTAGACCATGGCGTCATATCCATTGGGTAACTTCCCAGCACCCTGAGGAATGACGTGTACTCCTGAACCTCCGCGAGCGCGTTTTGCGCACGCGCCTCCGCCATGGACGCTTCGAAATCGACGTAGAACGTGTACTCGAAGTGCTTCGCGGTTCCGACGCTCCCGTCGCCGACGACTCTGAGCGGGCAGTTGTGGTGCGGCCGCGATTCGATTTTCGTCAGGCTGATGTTTCGGAACGCAAACGCGGAGAGGACTTTGAAGAGGACGCTCGTTCCTTCGTGCTCCTGAGCGGCGAAGACGATGCTGGTTTTGAAAGGACGATCCGTGCGAGGGATGATCGGATCACGCGCAAGCATCAGGAAGCGCGTGACGTTCCCCGCGTCGTCTTGGATCCCGTCGGCGAGGATCTGGAGTCCGTAGAGCTCGGCTGCTCTTGCGCTTGCTACGGCCGCCGTGTCATGGAGGTCGTTCGCGGCGATGTATTCCGCGGCCGCGGCTGTGTCGTGAAACGCCTCGATCGCGGCTCTGGGAGTGAGTTTGTTGAGCGATCCTTCCGTCTGAGCCAGAGCCTGGGGATGCGAAATCACGCGCCTGACGCAATCTGCACGGACTCCGGGGAGAGCGAGGAGGCAGTGGTGGACCGGGATCTGAACCTCGCCGACGATGTGGAGACGGTGACGGAGGAGGAGATCGTAATTTCTGTGAATCGAACCACCGAGAGAATTCTCAACAGGGAGGACGGCGCGATCGGCGATCCAGAGCTCCACCGCCTGAAAGGCAACGTCGAATTGGTCACACGGAATGGCTTCAGAGTTCGGGTAAGCTTTTCCGGCGGCAGCTTCGGAATACGCGCCGGGAACTCCTTGATACGCGACACGGAGGGTGGATCCGTGAGACGGCGCCGGCGAGAGATCTGTAATCGTCAACGGCTGAATCATCCCAGGCTTGCCGTTCTTCGTCTCCGAGGGAACGAGGCTGAGATTGACGGAGCCGTTACTGTGTCCGTTAACGGCGGCGACTTGATCAGCTAAACCGCCGGTGACGGAGCTGGAATTCTCAGCGGAAGCTACTTTGCTGGCTAAGATGGCGCATGAGCTCTGCCAATCTGCTCGGCTCGAGCCAACACCATTAGGGAAGCTAAACGACTCAGACCTGTAAGCGCAACGAACAGTCACGCGCTTTCCATTTGCGTGACAAAAACGCGCGTTTTTAGCCGTTAGATTCGTTGGAATTACGGATTTGAGATCACACGAGAACGAAGGCGAAACAGCTTGCATGATTTTTGACTTGAAAGTACAAATGCTATTGCTTTTTTTTTCTTTTTAGTGAGAGGAAATTAAGAAGAACTATTAAAACGACTGCGTATAAAAGTACAGTGTAAGCTTGGAGTTCTATTGTTAAAAGAGAACTTGCAAGCTGAGAAAGAATGGTGGAGAAGGAAGAGATTATATACTGAGAGATGAAAGGGGAGAGAGTAGATGGATTTTTCCAAAAGAAAGTCTTAACGTGTCTTTGAGGGTAATTCCGTCAAATCCTTCACCTACCACATTCATTTGATTTTCATTTTGTTTTATTCTTTTTATATTATAAAGTTTTGATTTGGAAGATGTGTAAATATGTGTTTGATTTTGTTGAATACCCGGTACGTGTAAACCAGTGGATGCCTCCAAATATTTGTTGCTACTAATTATGAGCAAGATCATTCATAAATTCATAATAAAATAATGCGATAGCAGATATAAATGGATATACCTGTCGATTGTGGGCTTGTTGTCTCTGATAAATTGCTAACGTTCTGTCGAGATTTTGTTATGTTTTCAAGTTTCTTTTTAAGTTTGAAAATTTTATCCTTAACAAGACAAAGTAACTAACTTAAATCTTCGTTCTCAAAAAAAAAAAACTAACTTAAATCTTTTACAAAAACGTGATTTAGTGGTTAAAGATTGTGTTTTTTTTTTTTGGGTTGGAGACAAAGATCGAGTTTTATCATATATGGATCCTCATTTTTGTTTTGTTTTTTTCTTTTCTACATAGACACTGTAAATGTAAACAATTACGCACTAAAAAATCATGGTCCCGACTCCCGGTACATATATGAATTATTCATATAAAAAAAAAACTGTAGAATAAAAATAGTACGAAGGAGCATTTAGCGAAAGTAGTTATTTTGCTATTCTATACCAAACAAACTATAATGATTTATTTAATTCTTAATAACATTCGAATTGTAACCCGTTTTGAAGTTTTTTTCCTTGCGAATACAGATCTAAGTATCCACGTATATATTTAAATTTTGGAAGAGTACACAAGTTTCAAATATTCAAGATATGTAAATTTGAATCTTTGTATTTCGAATTCTATAATATTCCATCCATATTTCCAACTAAATACAGTATGTAAATTTGTATTTGAGTATCTTGAATTCCATGATATCTGATCCTTCTAAAATTAACTTTAAATTTCAATTAAAAAGTATGTGTGAATGTTAGCATATATATGATTGATATAGTTTCAATATGGGACTGAAAGACGTTTGTTATCGGATAAATAATTATTTTAAATATGTTTTACTATATACAAATCCACGTGTCATGTCTCGTCGTTCGTGACACATAATTTGTTCCCACACCAAACAATAATCTAAACCAGTAGGGTCTGGATTATATGATGTGATATTTCAAACGACCCTTACAAAAGTTTTAGTTCTTAATGGTGACGAGCGGGATAACTTTGAGAGAAGTACGGTGCAGTTCCGCCACCATTCGATGCATTTAGTTGATGTAGATGTAGTCGGTTTTCAGTTATAATTTGGCTGTTTTAAAAATACAACATTGTATATATATATAATTATAAATAAATGATCGATATCCTTAATAATTAATAGTATTATTTATAAAATATTTGTACCCTTAACTTTTGTATTTATTTTGAATTAATCATTTAAGGTTTGGCATTAATTATAATAGCTCTAACACGATAAATTAGTAAACGCATGGCTTCAAAATATTTTAATATAAGATACATGATTAAACATTATTTAAAAAACCTAAACTGGTTTTCTTTACAAAGTTAGAATATTAGCTTCAAAAACTAGAGCAAACCTGCTCTCCAGTCTCCACCATTCAAGGAAAGCGCATGGGGTAGACGACGGCCCAACTCGAGCTACCATAGACACACAAAAGTGCCAGTGAGACATATTTGTAGGTTTATATCTAATCTAGTGTTTTTTCACATGAAAACGCATAGACTACTTATAAGATATATTTGTGAATGTATATTATCCGAATATAGAGTCTATATCTCTAACTATCCGAATATAGAGTCTATATCTCTAACTCTAATAGAATGTATATTGATCCAATTTTTAGAATATCGTAGCAACGAGATATCTCTAACCTTCATTCGCCAATGTTTTAACTTAAGCCCCAAAGAGATATTGGAAATTTGGAATATTCACATAGTATTAGGTTTTATTAGGAGTGTTAAAATGGGTAACCCGACCCAACCTGACCCAAATTCATATGGATTCGAGATATTAATGGGCGGGTTCAACTTTTCCATTTATTTCATGGGTTAAGATTTATATACTCAGACCCAATAATAATAAATTTATTGGCTAAATGGATTATATGAGTTACCCATATATAAATTAAATAAAATATTAAAAAATTTAAAACAAATCATATAATTATATATATAGATAAAATTTTCAAATAACAAAATAAATAAAAATGTCTAATCACTAAAATAAAATAGTTCAAAAAAAATTGTAAAACTCCAAAATCATAAAACTATCAAACTAATGTCTAATGTTAATTTAAAAAAACACTTATTCTTTATACGAGTTAAAAAACTTATACTATTTATAAGTAATACACCATAAAAAAGAGAAACAGATAATATTAATACTTATTAGTACTTTACATATAAATATTTATATATCTTTGAATTGTAGTGAAAAACTCATGGGTAACCCATAACCCTAATGGGTTAATCCGTTAAACCTATAAACCTATTAGGGTCAACTCATAAAACCCATTTATTTATATGGGTTAAAAACTTAACCAAAACCTACTAAAATCATGGATTAACCCAATTAACTCATTGGTATTGATCCATTTTGACACCTCTTGGTTTTACACACTTCCCTTGATAATAGATATTAAACAAAAATCATAAAAGAAACACAAGGAAAAAAAACTTATTGAATTAGGTTATATATATATGGGAAATTGCAATAGATTGCAAAGATATATATATATTGGTGTTTAAGAAATATTTTGCTATACTAAAAAATGAGTTAAGACACATTTTATACGGATTTATCCTTGTGATTTAAATTTTGTTAAGAAGCGCTAAATGTTCTTGTCACATTTGTTTTAATTACCTGTGAACATCTAAATTATCACCACAAGGCTCTGGACCAAAAAAACAGAATCCACAAGTAAATTTTCTAATTTTATCAACAAAAAAAAAACATCTAAATTATCAAATAGTTTTGTGTTTCCAACATATAAGATCTATTATTTTGGACTTTAATACATCACCATTTTACTTGTTAATCATAGTTATAACCATTTACATGAATATTAAACGAAATGTGTAAGTTTCATGCCCAATTTCTTTTCGATATTCTTTGTTATTTGCTAATTATAGCACTTTAACAAATTATTATTTATTTAAATAATTATATTTTTCATTTCCCAGCTTTTCCTTACATATATGTGTGTGTGTGCGCGCGCGCGAAAGAGAGGTCCTCAAGTGATTCTAACAAAAGTTTATGTAATAAATTATTAGAATGCTGGAAATTAAAAATCACTGTAACAACACCAATATGCCATGATTATGTAAGTCTTGTGTCATATTTGTTTCTTTTCTTAGTTTAGGAAGTTAAAGATAGGTGCGACCTCAGGTTTCAAAAGTCATGCCCAGCTTCTAATAAATTCTGGTTCATTTTTTTTTTTTTGGAAAGTAATTCTGGTTCATTTTCTTCGTTTCATTTCTTAGAAAGAAAACACATATTCATGATTAAAACTGATATCGTTTTATGAAAATAATCAACAAGCGATCGTTGGCCGTAAAAATAAATCGATGGGGTTGTTGAAACCTTTTTTTATTCGTATATTTGTAAAGGTTTAATATGGCAAAGTTGGTGAAACCCAAGTGGGACAATTTAACATTGTAGGTCCAAGACTTTGTGGTCAGGTGGTAAGGAGACGGGCTTGAGATGCCAACACGTTTCAAATTCGATCCACCTGCTGCGTGAAATTACAACACATTGTTTTTGGACATCCACACGGATATGGACCAATGCTTTTGAACCCATTTGCATATCCGAAAAGAGGGTCTATCCGTGGGTTGCATCTCTCCCAGGGAATTAATTTGGACTCCTCCATAAACCTGAGATTTACCTCTGAGTTTTAAAAAAAAAAAAAAAAAAAAAAAACATTGTACCTAAGCATGTTGAATTGATTCTTTCTACATTTCTTTTCATCTCTCTCTCGAGTCTTGATTAAGGTTTTAAAAGCTTCTTTTTACTTTGTTTTCAACGATTGGTGAATTTTTACCTTTGTAATAGGATCTATCTCGTTCTAAATGCCACCAATTAATTAGCGCAATAGTAGGAATATGCGAAAAAATACATAATTAAAAAAATGACAAATTTCTTTACCAATTTCCTGCTATATATATATAAAAAGAAGAAAGCAAGTTTGTCTAAATTATTTAATTTGTTTGTTTTCGAAAAAGTTCCAGTATCCTTAATTTGGGTCCATAATCTCCCTCTCTAAGGGCCAACCTATGATTCATAAGTTTGTCTAAATTTACCAATCGGATCTATTTTTTCTCTAAACCTTCTTTACGAATATATTGTTAACGCTACAAATTATAACATAACACGATGATATGAGAGAACAAAAAAAGAGTAGGTGGGAATTCAATCAGTTTGAATAACAAAGAAAACCCGTTCAGTTTTACAAAAAATTATACAAATTCATGTATTTTGAGCAAATTACTTGTTGTATATGTACATCTTCAAAATGGAAGAACTATAGGCAGGCCATAAAATACGATCGAACACCGAATCCAAGCGAAACGAATCACTTGTTTAAAGGCTTTGATTTCAATAATGCTATTCACAAACCATCCGGTTTAGGTTCGTCTTGGTTCCAAAATTCAAACCTTAAAAAATAATAAAAAATCACTTTTCTTTAAACATTCTATTTTGAATAGATTTTACGTTTTTCCTATACTTATTTTTCAAAGTCATCCATTTTGCTGAAAATATATATTTTTTTCACCACAGACCAAACCAAACAGAATCAAAGTCAAATCCTAGTCCCATTTGGTATGATGTTTTCCAAAACTAAACAAATCCAACCGAAACAAACCAGTGAAATGGATTATAATAATTTTGTATGTGTACTTTTGACTTTCCTTTTTGTTGACAAAATTGACTTCACATTAACCAGGTTACCAGAAGAGGCACGTGTTACATGTTCACGCTAGTATTGAAGATTCTACGTCTTTGCATAATCAAGAAAGTAACAAAACACTATAACGGCACGTTAAACTTTTTTTATTTTCAATTATCTCGTTTGTTTCTCTCCTTTGGTGTTTCTTCTTTCCTTGCATCTTCTGATTTGGCTTCTACGGTCTGATTTGGTCTGATTTGGTCTGATTTGACTTACAACATACCTAAACTTATGAAAATCAACCGACATCGATAGTTCAACTGGACATACAAATAGTATAATATTGAAAGTCTTCCCAGCACGGGTGACAAAAAAAAATATTGATACTATCTAATTTAACATGTCATATTCTCTTATCTAAAAAGATTATCCAGAACATTTTTAGTAAACGAAAAAATTCTGAAAGTTTCGAATTCATGGTATTTAACATTTTGAATTTCATGAAGTTTGAATCTAATATATACTTTGTATATGAAATTTTTTAGTTTTTCGACCATCTTCTATTACCAGAAACATTTTAACAGTTGGTATATTTTTTGTTTTGATTATTGGTTTTTAGATTTGGCGGTCCGGGATAGTCATAATTAAACCGCTAGCCCTTCGCGCGAAAAGATATCAATTAAAAAAGCCGGTACTGAAAACTAAAAACTAATTCTTATTTCTTCCAAATATAAAAAAAAAAAGAAAAAATAAAATGATATCTCTACCACACACTTCTGCGATTTTACCCAACCGGTGGCTCCTCCACCCAGCTAACCGGCCGTATTCTACTCGCCGCCGCTTCCGGATTCGATCATCATCGAGCCTACATGACCAAGGCAACGAGAAGCCGACGATGGCTTCAGCATCGACGACGAAGCGAGTGGTGCTCGTGAGGCATGGGCAGAGCACGTGGAACGAAGAAGGGAGGATTCAAGGGAGCTCCGATTTCTCCGTCTTGACCAAGAAAGGCGAGAATCAGGCCGAAATTTCTCGTCAGATGCTCATCGACGACTCCTTCGATGTCTGCTTCACCAGGTCCTGCATTTTTCTTAGGTCTTTTGAATCGGGTTTTGAGGATTTCAAATATGTTTGTAGCAGTAGTCACTTGGATTTGGATTTTAGATCGATTTGCGTGATTTTATATTATTGATCAGTTGATGAAATAGTTTTGCTGATGTTGGATAATGGAGAGAATGAGGTGTCTAGATCGATTGAAAAAGGGAAAATTTAGATAAAAATGTTTAAATTTGAAGAATCATAGATACAATTATTGTAATTTCAATGATTCAGTTTGATTTTAGTTTTATGTTCACTGCCCTTGTGTGTGATGGTCCAATTTTCGTTATGTTTCTGTGTTCTGCTTCTCTGTAATGGAGGTTTTTCTTTGTTAAAGCCTATTGTAAATTGGCTACATTTGTTATACATTGGTTCAGTCCATTGAAGAGATCAAAGAAAACAGCTGAAATCATATGGGACAGTAGAGAAAGTGAAATGATCTTCGACTACGATCTCAGGGAAATTGATCTATACTCTTTTCAAGTAAGTATAACTGCGATGATGACCTATAGATTTCATAAACCAGTCATACCTTTTCTTAACTCTTGTTCTAGTTGATGGTTATACTAGGGTCTACTTAAGAAAGAGGGGAAAGCAAAGTTTGGTGAAGCCTTTAGGCAATGGCAAGAAGATCCAGCAAACTTCAACATCGATGGCCACTATCCGGTAAGAGAGTTATGGTCACGTGCTAGAAGCTGTTGGACCGGTATTCTTGCTCACGAGAGCAAGTCTGTTCTTGTTGTTGCTCATAATGCTGTTAACCAGGCTCTTCTGGCAACAGCAATTGGTACTTCTTCTTTTCATCTTTCAGCAAGAGACTGGAAACTAAGGGAGTTTTTTCGTTTCTCTGTTAATATTTTCCACCCGCGATCTTTTGTTTCATGACAGGTCTGGGAACAGAATATTTTAGGAGTTTGTTGCAGAGTAATTGCGGAGTAAGCGTACTGGACTTCACACCAAGATCTGAAGGTGGATCTCCTCATGTATGTCTTAATCGACTAAATCAGGTAAAATGGGGAAGGCAAGCTATCTTTCTTTTTTCGATGAAACACTAAAGTTCTTCTTTCATTAAAACATGTCTGCCTTTGACATGGACTCATAATCATCTTAGATATATGACCCTTTTTTTGTTGCGAGATTCTCGAGTTGGGCTTAAAATGTTATATGTAGTCAAAATTCTGCTTACTGTCTTTGTAGTACAAATGCAGACACCTAATTCGCCTCTAGCTGGTGGAAGTTCTGGTGGCCGGAAAGCTAGTAAGCAGATCATACTTGTCTGCCATGGTCAGGTTGATAATGAGGTATAGTTGTATGAGTTGCTTACATTGGATATCTATAAATTCATCTTATTTGCCAGAATTAACCTTCATGGATGTGCATAGAAGGTGTTTTGCTCTTTACACTAATTTCTGAGCTAAGAAAAGTTGGAGGCTTTGGATCAGATTACCGGATTTTCTTCGTTTTAAAATTTCCTTTCTTTTACATATCAGACTTCTGCAGTTATTAACCAAGCAGTCACTTTGACCACAGGTTGCCTTTGCTAGTACTAATGATCAGCCAATGAACATGCTCGGGGTGATACAGGTAACAGACACATATGACTTTGTGAAGGCCAATTGTAAAGAAGTTTCTAATCCTGCATTTTGTTACTCTTTGATCATGTTTACTTGTCGATTACTGCAGTCACAGAAAACCGCAGAGCTTCTTCTTGATCTACGGGTTAGTTCAATAGTTTGTAGCCCTACAACAACCTCCATTGAGACTGCTGGAGTGATATCCCGGGTAAGTTATAGAACCCTCTAATCCTCTAGCTACCTTCACTTCAATTTCTTAGCAAACTGAAAACTTTGAGAAATCTATTTTGTTGAATCTTGTTCTTTAACATTTTCTTATAAGTTACAGATGCAAGAAGCTGCGGGTTGTTTGGGTGTAGATTGTGTGCCTCGCTATGTGAAAACGAAAGAAATGAATGAGCTTGATGTTGAGGACGTTCTTCGCAAATCCAATAAGGCAAGATTATTTAGCCCGATGCGTTCACAAAGTGAACACTGGTTTGGTCTTTCTGATCCCAAAATTCTGCAGGACGAAGCTGCGATTGCATCGATCCAACCTGGTTGGCTAAGTCAGTTAGACGAAGAAGCGGTTTCAACTCTATGGAACAGATCCGGGAAAGTATGGGAATCACTGTTAGACGAACTAGCGGATGAGGATAAGTCAAACCCAGGAGAAACCATGGTGGTGGTTGCTCCTCCAATGGCTCACATATCCCTGATAGCACAATGCCTTAACCTCACTAAAGAATGGCTCGGATTGTTCCACCTAGACGCAGGCAGCATTAGCGTCATAGATTTTCCAGATGGTCCTAGCGGAAGAGGAGTCATCCGTTGCACAAACTACACGGCTCATCTAGGAAGATGGTCCGTCCCCATCACAAGACCTGGCTAAAGAAGAGTTTTAAACCAAATCACTTGACGCATAAACACATTCTTTGTATCTTCCAATTTTTAGTCACATTTTACTTAAGATACATCACCGAAAGCTCACAAAGACATCATAATAGATTTCAACAAAATAAAAATCCAAAAGTCCAATTAATCTCTAGGAATGCTAGTCTCGGTATAATCATAGAACCACCTCAGAGCTGCAAAGCCTGCAATTGGTTCATCTCTCTCCTCAAGCTGCAAAGCTGGGAGATTTTGCAAATTCACGATTCTCACATCTGTTAATATTTCAAGCTTTCAATATTTTATTTGGGCCAAAAAGCCCATTAACTTTTCTGTCTCGATGCTTTTTTAAAAAAATCACAATATATTACTAATTATTAATTTATTATAGCCATTTAAAAAATAGATATTTTAATTTTTGAGGTTTCTAAGAAAATACACAAACAAACATTTAGCTCAGTGTAACCAACTCTAATGTGTGTAGTCAGCATTCTTTTCCAACTTTTAATTTAAAGTTTGTATTTTTTTTTTTTCTTTGATAAATCCCAGCTAGAAAAAAATCAGATTACTCACATGAACTCCACTTAACACAACATAATATAAAATATTTTCACTTAAAAAATACGCACTTATTCAAGAAATCGCAAACTTCCAAGTTCCAACAAAACCAGGTTCTTATTATTCCAAACCGGAAATAAACGAATCAAACCAAAACATACTTAAACTGCCAACCGAGTTACATAACCGAAACAACCTCACAAACCTCGATTAATTTATAAACGAGATTAAGTAAGAAACAAGTTTGATAAGATCATGAGATTCACGGTGTTACAACAACGGGAGATTTGACGGCGGCGACGGTGAAATCCAGGAGCACAATCTTGTCGATAACGGCAGTGAAAGCGGCTGAGAACTCAACGTGAAGAGGATGGCTTGTGAAAGAAACATAACCATCTTTGTTCTCAAAGGTCATGGAGAATGCGTGAGTGAATCCTTGTCTAAGCATCTCGTGACTCTCTTTATCTTCTCCCCTAGTTATCATCAAATCGTACGGTCACTAATCATTATTACAGATTCAAAAAGTATTTTTATTGAAAAAATAAATAAATGACGAACCATTCAAAGGACTTGACAGAGTCAATTTGAGAGACAAGATTCTCCAAGCCCTTCAATATCTCATCAACCTTAGCATCTTCCTTAAACTTCACAACCACCAAATGCTTAAAACCTGAAGTCGCCATTAATTTTACTTACTCTTTAGCTTCACACACTTACATACACTTATGTTGAAGCATCTTTATATAGAGGTGGAGATTACATATGGATATGTGCACGTGTGAACGCGTACGTGTGAATGTTCACGTGTGTGTGTTTCTGTGTGCATGTGTGTGTACAATAATGCTTTTTGCTCTGCTAGATTTCAATGTACAATCTTCTGACATTACCTATATGACTATTTGTCTCTGAAATATATAAAACATTTTCCTTTGTTTGTTTTTCGTTTGGTTTTTTCAAAGTGGTCTTCGACAACTTGCATGTTTTGTCAGGTTGTAATTTGTATTTCGAACATCTAGTACGAATTTATAGGGTCTGAATAGTTTTGACGGTAATTAAGTGCGTTTGGTCCAATGTGTGTTCTCATTAACTTAAAAAAGATAACTTGTTTAGCTGTGATGCATAGCCGCACTAGCTTGCTAGGGCGTACCACACAAGATATAGTTCGGTTTTTTGGGGAATTTTTCCTTTGAAAAATGTAAATGTGTTACCACTTATACTATTTTTTTACCTTTTCAAAAACATTTCTAAAGTTTTCACAAAGTGATTCCACTATATATTTTATTCATGTTAAAAATCTAATTAAAAGGATAAAACATCGTTAACCTACGAAAATCAGATTTTTAACATTTTATGACTATTCTGCAAAAAATTTAGCCAGTTGAAATGTTTTCGCTATTGGATCATTTGATTACAGTATTCTGTTATTCATCTCACGTACCAGTCAAAATGTGCTAGATCTGCTAAATTAATGTTAGTTACGATGATTTTGTTTCCGGAAGTGATTTTATTTTTGAAACATTTAATAAAAGTTTATAAGAATTGGTTGGTTTTGCGTTTGATTTTACGTATACAAAACAAAATATTTTTAATCGATGTTTCCTTGATATTCAAAAACTTTGGATATCATCCCTTGCCAATAATCTTATCATAATCTCTTACCATAAGTGACAACAACAATAATATGTTAACATTTCGCATCGATGGTGACAAAAGAGCGCGTTATAGGTTGGTTGATGATCCATCGTTATCTATTGCCATATAATGTTATTTTCTATTTGGAAACATATTCAAGATTAAGCGACATAAGTATTGGTCGCGGTGATGTTATTTTCTTGTAGTATGTATCTGATTACGATAAATGATTCCTTCTGGTACTCTCAAGTCTCAGTTGAGATGCCCTACAAATTCGTACCCGCGAGAACTGAAAATAACCACACATTTTTTTTGTTTGTTTGTAATATTTTCCATATACATGCATGTATTCGATCAACTCTATATGATTATATATCAATAATCCATGATGGGTAGGTCGGTGTGGGGGATCCGTCGGTGTGGTTTTACAAAACTAATAATTAACAAGAACACGAGTTAGTTCGATTTCAGTTTCTACCAAAACCGATATCAAACCAAAAGGATGCTTGTTAGGTTTCATATTATATGTTAACATCTTCTTCGTCCAAAAAACGTAACTAAATGCCATGGAATGTTTTGATCCATAGGCAAACTACTCGAGTTGAATAATCTCTTTTAAGCTGCTTACAATTAAAATCTAATTCCACTAATCTGCACCAAACCAAAGTTCAACTTTTGAAATATTTAAATCAACCTGATTATTTTTATTTCACATTTTTCCCAAGATTATTTTGATTTCAATTTCAACTTGGATTCGGTTGGATTTGTAATTTCTCCAATTTCAACTTGGATTTGAATATGATAATCACTCAACCCTAATAAAAGGTATCAAAGATCTTTCTTTTTCGGAAACAAGATCCGAGAATCCAATGGAAAGAGAAACATGGTGCATGGATTTGTGTCAGCTCAATGTCTTTTGTGAACCCCTTTAGCAATAAAGTTTGATTCAGCCATACCATTTTGCTATAGTCCTTCTTGCGCTTTTTTTCCTCTCTTCTCAAGTCACATGAAACTTGGACCCATCAAGTTTTATTTTCTTCATTATTTCCTTCTTAAAGACATGATTAAAGCAGCATGTGGCCATGCTCTTAAATCAATTCCCACTGAAAATGACATCATATCGACCTGTTGCCTAACATTATTGATACTATTTTAAGAGAAACAAAATACGAAGGAGGAGATTTCAAAACATTTTTATATGCTTAAGATTTGTCACAGTTTACCCAAATCCCTTAGCTTCATTTTTTCAGAAAGATTTGTTTTTAACCCGGCTATATTTGAACTTCTAAGATCTCTCTGTATTTTTTAAAGTATGCTAATATTTCATTATGTGCTAAAATTTATAGTTTCTTTGCACCCTAGGTTTTCGAAATTTTGTCTATGTGAACAAATCTATCTTCCAATGTTTTAAAAGTACAATGTCTAGACATGCGATAGCACATTGCTGCCATGATTTTTTGTATAATCGGTGGAAACTTGGCGTCCAAACGGTTGATCAATAAGATTTAGGTGCTAGACATCTTCCAAACGCTAGTTAACGCCTAACAAAATTGTGAACAGAGTTTACTTGTTTTTTTTTGCTAATATTAAAAGTTTAAAACAAATACGACCGTCTAAAACCCTCACGGGTGTAAAGACATACGATTTTCCCTTATACTATCATTTTCTTACTAGAAGTCTTAAAAGGTTTTATTTTTTGTTGGGCTTTTTCTACTTATTTAATGTGACACCTATCCTTTCCGGCCCATTTGTTTAGTTGTCTTTTCATTGTAGAAAAGGCTTTGGTCCTTAGCTTTTGGAAATAACTAATAAGTAGGTAAGTCCCAAATTTTGCATTTGTGAATTAGTTTTCTTGTGAAAGAATCATATGTTTATTTGGTGGTTGAAAGAAAGTAACTAACTCGAACATGTGATTCTTCTAGACTTCTACCAGTCTGTTTCGATTCAAAAATCTCAAATTGCGATAAGAATTAAGATACATGTCTCATAGTTGTGGCTAATTTCTTTTTTTCTAGAATGTTGTTAAAACGGCTTTACGTTATCAAAAAAAAAAAAAAGCTTTGGCTTTTCGCCACCGCTTGCAAGCACGATCAATGTTTTCATCTTATTATGAAAAATCAGGACGTCCGAGATATTAATTTGATTCAATTGCTGGAAGCACGAATCTAAAGTTAAATTTCTTGAATTTAAAAGTCAAAAATAACTTTAATATAAGGATTAGTTTTCGAGCTCTGTTGGATTATTGTAATTGGAGAAATGTGGTTGAAGTCGTCGTCAAGATAAAGAAGAAGCTACGTTCCAACCACTTGGTTTAATATAGCTAAAACAAATGTTAGAAAAACTATCTCAATAATTGTCATGGAAGTCGTGTTCACATTCACATTTACATTTTCCCCCGTTGGCAACATAAAATAATATGACTTGACCCATAGCTTTGCTTGACTTGTACATCTGTGACCCCTTTGTCAATATAGTATACCGATAAAATTTAGCAAAAAAAAAAAACAATAAAACAGCAAATCGAGATCCAGTAGACAAATCGGTTATAACAAGCATAAAATACATGTGGGCAACGAGTTTCACAGATCAGATCAAAGTCACATGCGAAAGTATTATTTTTATTCACCCGCAGCCGCAGGAGACGTTATAATTCTTTCATAGTTCAAGTTCAAGATGCCTAAACTTTCAAAGAGTTTCTTATTGTAAGAAAATAGGATTGCCATTGTGATAGTACTAACAAAACTTATCATTCTAAATGGCTAACACTTTCATGAATTGGTGTTAATTCACGAGCAAGGGGGTTATTGAGAGATGAATTTATGTAAAGTTTGTGGATTTTAAAAGTTGTGAAATTTTAAAAATTTGAGTGGATTTTAAAATATTCCATAGATTTTTATCAAATATTTTTACGGATTGTCATGGATTATCATTGATTGTGATGAATTTGTATTAATTTTTTTTTCCTTTTAAACTTCTCTTTATAAGATAATATATTTATGTCTTTTGAATATTTTTGTTTTTGTTTTTATAATGATTGGGTTAATATATACAATTTTTTTTTTTTTTAAAATATATTTGTTCTATCCATATTTTTTGTTTCACAAAATTTGGGTTGTGA
>OVAY01000309.1:0-68528 GCA_900406395.1 Kernera saxatilis | reverse complement strand
TATATTTTTAATATTATTTTGATAAAATAAATTAATTAATTTTAATATAAACATATATTTTAAAAAGTTTTTGATAAAATAAATAATTTTATTTTTATTTTTTATTTTTTTAAAATAATTAAGAGCTTAATGTTTATGAAAAACTCCATTTGAGAGCATAGAGGAAATGAGCATTTTTACACATTCTAAATACTCTCCTAAATGTTTTATTACCAAAACATGATTGGCTACTTAATAGCATTAAACTCTCTAATATACTCTACCAATCAAGAACTATGAGTGGAGTAACCGGATCCTAACTTGATTAAAACTTAATAAAGGCCTATAGGTTCGGCCCAAAACTAGGTCCCAGTTATGGGTAGGAGAAAGAAAGAGAGGAGCTGAAGAAAAAGCGTGGCAAGCATTTCTTCATTAAAGAAAATCTTTTTTTTTTTTAGATGATGCTAATTGCTCCTAAAGCGTGTATGTAAATAAACCAAAACTCTTGTATGAGAACTAAAATAACCGATCAGAAAAAGAAGAATCATGGAAGTGCACACGACTCTGTTTCGGATTAGAAAACCCAATTACATAAAGAAAAAGGATTTACTAAGCCATGCATTTCAAGAATTGCTTCAGAAACGCTATTAAAATTGCTTAAGCATATTAATATCCAACGAAATATGGTCTCCAGAGCAAAAGCATTGGTTCCTATCAGTGACATGAGAAGAAATAGAAGCAAGTCCTCTACATTGATGAAGAAATTTCAAAACAAACTAGAGAGAGAAAGAAAAGAAACTTGGTTGGGTTTTGATTATCAGATCATTCATTCAAAGGCCCAATGATTCTCCTTACGAAGCGCTTCTTCTTCCTCTGGTGTGAAATCGTTCTCGATGTTTAAAATTTCACGAATCTGGGCTGGTGTTTTGCCAGTGATCATATCGGCGACAGATTGGCAAGTGAGATCAAGCAGGCTTGCGATGTCTAGGTAATTCGCAGCCAGAATGAGTTCGAAGAAAGAGGATCGATCGATTTTCACGAACTCAGCATCCCACTTCTTGAGATCCTCGTCACCACCATCGACGTGCTTCTTGCAGTACTCGATCACCATCGCCAGGATTTTGCTTGTGACGTTCGCAAGCGGGATTTCTTCGGTGCAACCGTCTTCAACAAGACGTGCTATCGTCTGCGATTGGAGTGCGATCGCTTCATCGATCTCGAACGATTCACCATCGGAGCTCTTCAACACGATCGTCTTCTTCGACATCGTTCTTTCTGGTGGGGGAGATTTCCTCTGCAGAAAATTTGATGAAAGATCAAAGAACAGAGAGAGGGATGAAGCTATGAGTCTGTTTATATAAGCCCTCATTTTGGTATTTGAGAGTCGGCGAGATTGTTGACTACTTTTAGTTTCAGAAAATGCCTTTTCGAAAAAAAGGAAATATAATTAACCCGGAGAGTAAACCAAGCCTTAACCGGATCCTTAATGGATTAGAAATTTACGACTGGCCCATTTATCTTGGTTCGGCCCAAAACTAGGTCTTTCCCTGATTCTAGTTAAAAAAAAAAGGTATAAATGTCTGTGGGAGAAAGATGGTGCTCATAAAAAGCGTATATAAAAATAGTAACATTGTGTATTGGAGTGAATAACAAGAAACCTCTAAAATGTTCCTAGTCATTCCAATCTTGTCCCCAATACAATCACAGAGAAATATGAACAAATCTGAATATCATGCTCATTAACATATCATGGCCTTCCATCTGAAAAAAATAAACCAATGCAGATTCAACCACATTGTTTCTCGAGACTATAATTCTTAAAACTGTAGACTTGAGTTGAGTTTATACACCAAATCAATAGGTATTTTTTTTGGGGGGGTCAAACTAAATCAATAGATTAAAATCACAAAGATGGCACAAATTTGTCTCATTCTCAAGAGCATATGATTTGATTTTTCTCAACTTAGCAGAATTCGAAAATATTAAAATCGCCGGTCTCAAACCTCAACATAATTAAACGCACCAAAAAAGGACGTATGGACAAAAAGATTATGGCAAGACGAAATAGTATTTGCCCATAATACTTTTTTTTTTCTTAAGAGAAAAATGAAGAGTTAAATTGGGCGTAACAAAGCTTCTCTTGGCAAATCACTAGACATCAAATCTCAAAAATCAAAATCAAAAGTTATATGCAAACTTGGAAAATTGAGAGGGAACGATTCATGCCTCCCCATCTTGTCTCTTCCTCAAAACTATATAACTAAAACGCTAGAGAGTGAACTGGACCTAATTTACATTCACAATACAACTTCCACAATATTTATTTATGATAATGTTCAATCATGAGAATTTACACCACATTGATTATTATTATTATTATATAACTCTAAAATAACCGATCAGAAAATCAAAACGAGTTTTTTCTTTAACCTGTTTTATTGATCTCATCATCCTATATATGTCAACATTCAAAAGAGGAATCAAGAAAGTGAAGACGACTCTGTTTCGGATAAGAAAACCCAATTACATAGAGATCGTGAAAGGATTCACTAAACCATATATTCAAGAATTTCTTCACAAACGCTCTCAATATCCAACGAAAGATTGGTCTCTAGAGCAAAAACATTGGCTCCCAACTTCCCGTCAGCGAAATCAAAAGAAAACCAGAAAGAAAGAAAAAGAAATCGAAGCAATTCCTCTACATTGATGAAGAAATTCCAAAACAAACTAAAGAAGAACGATTAGGAAAACTGGTTGCGTTTTGATTGATCTGATCATTCATTCAAAGACCCATCGATTCTCCCTGCGAATCTCTTCTTCTTCCTCTGGTGCGAAATCGTTCTCGATGTTGAACATTTCACGAATCTGGGTTGGTGTTTTACCAGCGATCATATCGGCGACGGTTCGGCAAGCGAGAGCATGAAGGCTTGCGATGTTTAGGTAATTCGCAGCCAGAATGAGTTCGAAGAGATTGGATCGATCGATTTTCACGAACTGAGCATCCCACTTCTTGAGATCCTCGTCACCACCGTCGACGTGCTTCTTGCAGTACTCGATCACCATCGCGAGGATTCTGCTTCTGACGTTTGCAAGCGGGACTGTATTGTTGGCGGAACCGTCCTCAACAAGGCGTAATATGATCTGCGATTGGAGTGCCATCGTTTCCTCGATCTCGAACAAGTCACCATCGGAGCTCATCAACACGAACATCTTCTTCGACATCGTTCGTTGCGATCAAAGATTTAGAGCGATTGAATGAATAGTAAGGTAATCAAGTTATGGACCTCTGCGTCTGTATATTTATAAGCCCTGATTTTCACTGTTGGTTCATTTCAGTGGGATAAACCAAACTAAACCGGGTCAAATTTACCGTAGGCCCAATTATGTCGATTCGGCCCAAAACTTGATCATATTCGGAGGAAAACCTCTAGGAAAACCCTTTTAGAGGTTTGCCCTAGGAAAGTCAAATGGGATTTTAACCAAATGAAAAAGTATTTTGGTCTCATTCAATCTTTTGGACTAACAAGTTTTACTATCAATTCTCAGCCCCAAAGAGTTTTAGTTCGCTCAAGATCTAGTAATTATAATCTTGTAAAGATGAATAATAGATTCAGGTAAAAACAATCAGTCACATGAAAAACACTAATAGATTTCACAACACATCTTCTATTAAGAAGATTCTTCTGCAATAATCAATATATTTGGACTTTTTTTTTTTCTAGCTTGTTCCATATTCAAGTAATTCCCACCTGAACGGCTGAAACACATATAACACTTCCGGGCAACTCTTGAACAAAAGAGCGACACAAACGCAAACCGCTGCAATCGCTACCATCGAGAGCATCGCTGGCCTGTAAGCAAGAGACCTGTGTTGCGTTGTGACAGACGCGCGTTTGTGATCACACAGCTTACATTGGTTGAAAGAATCCATTATACTCCTCTTTTCTTGTTTGTGGTCAATGTTGAAAGACTCAGGAATGTTGACCACCACGTGTTCTTCGGCGATTGGCTTCCGATTGAGTTTCCGTTGCACGAGATGAATATACGAGAAGTGACCGCGTAAACGTGTATAGTCTTCTGGTGTGAATCCGGTATTGTCCCTGGAGATCTTCCAGGCTTGAATACCAATCTGAACCAAACAAAAAAAAAGAAGATTTTTAATTTGAAAGTGTATAAAAGTTGAAGATGGAAATCAAATTCAAATTCACCATTCCGGGATCCTCAGTCAAAGCATCCAACACATCTTCTGACCCGTCTTTACCAGCTGCAATGTGAAGCGGTGTTAAACCGGCTGGACCAGCTGCATCGGGTCTAAACAAAACGGATAATGTTTGCTTCTTCTTCTTGGGAATGAATCTAAGAAGCATCTCGACCATGGGTTTTGAGTTTTTCCTCACGGCTCTGTGAAGAAGACACAGTTCTGATAATGCGGCATCAGGGCATGGATCAACGGTTCCTTCTTCAAATAGTATATTCAATAGCTTCTTGATCACAGCGCACCATTCTCGGTCCATTGAGAACTCGATTAGAAACTTAAACCGTATTAATGGGAATAGATCCTCTGGATTAGGATCTGATTCCGCAAGTCTTAACTTGAGTTCACTTCTGTGAAGAAGCCAACCGAATTCGTGGATGAATTCCATTGCTTGCATTGCAGAATCAGTTCCGGTAAACTCCAATGTGCTTTCGAGTCTTCGGATTTCAGAACAAACATCTTCGTCCTCAGATACTATGAAAGGGGAAAAACTACTGCTTACCCCGCCTTGGTCTTCAATCTAGATTATTGTCAGGCAAAATATCGCCTTTAGATCTCACTGCAACAAGAGAAAAAAGCAGAGCACGAAATTGAAAGTACACTCACTTCCATGAAACCTCGGCCACTTGCAATAGGCATCTCACAAGAAAATTTGGCAAAATCAATCTCATTTTTCTCCTCCATCACTCCTTGTGTTGATTCCTGAACCAAGTATGTTCCTTCTACAGCACAAAGTAACCTGTAACAATGGCGATTAAAACCAGAGGAAAAGATATGGAGGATCAAGGTTCGAAGAGTGTATATATATTAATATACCTTGTGCCGGGTCGCCGGAGATTGATGCCTGTTACAGTAAATTGAGCTTTCCTTGTTACAGCGAGCGGTCTAACAGTAATGATTTGGCTATAATCATGGCTTCTTAGAGGTAAAGATGTGTCAAGAACAACCTGACCTGTAGCCCGGAATAAGAAAAATAATCAGCTCTTCGGAATATGGACACCATAACATAAATCCAAGAATTCTCAAAACAAACCATTAAACGCAAATGCTAGTTGGTTTTGCACCCTAACATAAATCCACCCATCTGTCCATAAAGGATCATCTGAGAGATCTAGAAGCCTCCTCAAGCTGAAACTCAGATCACAACAAAGCTGCCAAGAAAAAGAAACGGATCGTGATTCCATGAGACAGATGATAATGTGGAAAGTGTAGAGAAAAGAAGTGGGAAATTGATTCTTACTTCTTCCCAAGAAGCTTCATCTTGACGAAGATAAATGGTCAAAACGATACAACCAGGTCTAATGTAGCTCTCAATGTCAGTTGGACTATGAGCTAACCAGTCAAGAATCTGAAAATTCATAAATTACAATACATCAATGTCACTTTCCAAATCCCACAATAAAGCAACAACCTGCAAACTTTATATATACCTGTCCTCGTAAGGCAACTGGAAAATCATTCGGCTCTTTCCCAAATAGTTTGAACACAATCCGATCTGTGCGGCCCTGAAGCTGCAAATAAACAGTGAATTATCAGCGACCAAACATTCATCAAAAGTGTAGGATAAACAGTGAGATTTGTACCTGAGCATCTCCACTGGAACTTGAAGGTGATTGGCCAGAAGCCGAATCTGAATTCCTACTAGTCTGAGGTGGACTAGACTGACGCGAGTCCTGGTGATAATCAAGAGAACTGGTTGCTGGATTTGTAGGAGGAGGTGATGATCTCTCTATATCTGTAGTATCATCTGAGTCTATGTAAATATCATTCAAGTCAAAATCATTCATCTTGACTTGTTTTTCGGACCTATCCGGGGCAGCCGTCTCTTGAGCACCATTGGCATACACTTCTTGCCAAGCTGTTTCAGATACATTTACTGAATGATGCTTTACACCCTCTCGAGGAGCTTGCTCGATTGAAAGCAAAGCCGATGAGTTTCCAATATTTTGAGAAGCCTGGAGTCCTCCTCCTCCCTGTAGAAGCCCAACTAAATTCTTTCCTATATGTTCACCAGCTTGGCTTATAAGGCTCTTTAGAAGATGAGACAGCAGATCTTGATCACCAGTATGGTCCGACTGATTCGCTGCAAACAGGACACAGAATTAACAGCTGGTTTGGGCGCTTTTAGGACTAAAATTTGGATGTCCAAACTCCAATTGAAACTTTGATGAACAACTTACAATGTATATTGGAGAGTATCTTCAAGAGACTAATCAACAAATAATTGCTTGTTTGATCATCACTCGAAGGATTCACATTTCCTATAGTATCAGGATTCGCTTTCCTCCTACGCTTATTATGCCCAGCCAAACGTCTACGGCAACTTCTCTTTCCTTCATCAAACTCTTCAAGCACATGAAACCTACAGACAGTTTTTTTGTTTTCTATTGGATTAACCACATCTGATTACTAAGACCACGACGTAAGTCCTCGACAAATACTAAAGTTGATTTCTTTTCTAAACCTTACCTACTACATTGCTGACAAAACCGCTGCATAATTCCTCCAACGAGTGCACTAGTAGCTTTGGAATGCACCTCACAGACTTTATGACGTCTATGATAATCCTTCACCTTGCTTAAATCAGCTCCACAACTCTCTACCTGACAACAAATCGCCCGATTCGGTATTCCTCCTCCAAGTTTCGTCTTTTTCGCACCATTTCCCTCAGTATTATCACCATTGCCACCACCAAGCTTCAAAGTAAGCCTACGAGCATCATCATCATCCCTCAAGTTATCTTCTTCCATTGCTATCACAGAAAGAGCTCTCCTTTTCTTCTTCTTCTCCATCTCCATGATTTCAACATTTCCTCCATCAGAGCAAGAGGAAGAGGTGTTCGATGACCCATGATGATTCAACTGTCTAGCCACGAACAGATCCCCATCCCATTTCCAATCATTCAAATCCCACTCTACACTCCTTTTACCGGCTGCTCGTAGATCCATAGTAACTAAACTGTGAGCTTCTTCACCTTCAATTCTAGCTTCCATCACAACCCAATTTGAAGCACAGTAGAGGCTAAAATTGGAGAATTCAAATCAAACCCAATTCATAACTTATAGATCGGAGCTCGAAAAGACTCAGACACGTGCCTTTGTCCAACACATAGGGTAACAATCAAGTCCCTCTCTCCATCGAAGAAACCTAATTCCTCTTTCTAATCAGAGAAACTGACATATAACTAACCAAAAAGGAATAAAATATAAAATATCTCCCAAAATAAATAAATAAACAGCTGGTAACACCTGGAATCAGAAAAAGAAGGATCACCGGAGAGAAAAAAAAAATCCAGCCGTTAACGGTAACGGAAATGATGATGTTGTGAAGAAGGAGAAGCGTTTGTAGCGTAAAGGGTATATATATGGTTAGATTAAAATAAAGGCATCTTCGTTGCGAAAGCGAGAGAGAGAAACTGAGAAGAAAAAGAAACATTTTTTATATTTTTAGATAATTTAAATTGGTGGGGACCACTTCTTCATGAAAAACTGTCCTTGAATTGAACCTATAAATTAGTTAATTTGAATCCCTCATAATTATTTGAATTATTTAAATTTGATGAATAAATGACTAATAAAACAAACAAATATATGGAATGTGAAAGGATGCGACTGTAAGAAGCTTGAGGAGAAGAACAAAAAAAAGAAACAAAGGGATTCCAAAACAAATTCATCCAATGATGAGAATTAGTAAAAGACTCGTAAAAGAGAAAGGACAAAGGTTTTGCAAAAGCATGAGTTCCACTCAAGAGGCTCCTGCAAGAGCAATGCGACATGAAACAGTTTATATGAGTGTAATGTTGTTGTTTTTTTGTTAAACAGAGTTTAACGTTGTGCTAGATGAAACGTGCGACTTGGATCTTGCACTTGGATGAAACTGAAACTCCAAGAAGCTTCCTTAGATCCTTATAGATTTGCAATATTATGCCATCATCCACCACAAGAGTTTCCGCAACCTCCACCTGCACCAATTCGAGGCATTCCGTTTCACCAAGAAGAAAACTCTTGAATTGTTCCAACTCTTGAGCTGTTCCTCGATAACCAAGAAGATGCAACACCTTCACTTTGTTCAGAGGCATGAAGACATCGCCTGTGTAACCATCCAGATCCTGAAGAAGCATCAATCAAGAAGATGTATGTAAATGATCAACCTCAAGGTCGATATGGACATATTCGTTCATGGGTGTTGCTAATGATATATACCTTGATGATTAGAGATTCAACCTTTGGAGACTGGTTAAGCAGATATGGCAGCAGTTTCCAACCTCGTTTCTTGTTGCTTCCAAAGGATAACTTAACCAGATTGTTGAACACCGGTAGAACAAGTCCATGTTTTTTAACACATCGATAAATCACCTGAAACACACAAACACATTTCAAGGACGTCCAAGGTCATCAAAGAAAGAAAAAAAAGAAGATAAAGTGGTGAACTTACATTAACACAAACGGGAGACAGATGAAGGATCTCAATATTTTTTATCCCCACAAAGAGATTGATTACATCCGGCCTCTCGTAGTCCCTTTCTGTCTCGTAGTCCCTTTCTGTCGGATGAAGATCCAGCTTAGCTTCGACTAGGGAATCCAAATTAACTTGTGGATACTCATACAAGGCGAAACCAGAGTAGTCGAGGTACACAAGATTTGGCAGGTCCAATGACAAATGACCTCTACTCTCATACCAAGGAGGGTTGTAGTCAACTGATAGTCTCTTGACCGTTGGACTCGATATGGTGTGAGGGATTGCTTCGTCTTCGTGACGGACTGATAACTCCTCGAGTATGGGGCAACCCGCAAGAAGCACATAACTGAAATCATCATATTCAAACAAAATCGTATCGATGAAGAGAAACTTAAGAGATGGAAGTGACACGTATGAAGGAAGCTTTCCAAGACAGAGCTGTGTCCCTAGTGTCAGCTTAACCAGTGTCTTGCTTGCAAAGAGCTGAGGAGGCAGAAAGATTTCAATGCGAGACAGTATAAGTAGGCCCAACTTTGATACCAAAAAAAAAAAAAAAGGTAGGTCCACTTCCAAAACACCACGTTCTACGGCATCGCAAATCCAGCTGCCCACATGAGCCATCTCGCTGTCATCTCCAATGTGACGTTTCAGAGAGAATTTCTTGATGGGATAATCACATTGTGTTCGGTCCAAAAAATCTCTGAAGCTCTCACCCCTCTCTCGTTTACCGTTTTCCGGGTGCAGCAAAACAGAGCCATCAAAATCGAGATTAGGGGCCAATCTAAACACAAACCTCCACTTTTTAGAAAGAATAGATGTTGAAACAGCCTGTTTCACCGGAAGTAAGGACAAGATGTCACCGAGAATCTCGTCAGGGAGCCAGCTGATTGCATCTCTCGAGCCGGTGTCTAACTTTTTGGTATCCATAGAGATAAAAGTACCTTGAAACAAGAAGTGAGCTCGAGTAGTTCAAGTGTTGGATTAAACCAAAACGAACAATGTATCCACCATTCCACCAACCACAAGCAGATAGTTATAGACTACAAGACCATAGAAAGTTGTTGTTGATCAAACAGAAAAGGAGAAGAATCAATCCAAAGCATATGAAATTGAGGCTAAAGCAAAGATGGATACGAACCGTGACGGTGGAGGAGGGCGAAGATGGAGAATGTCGATTCCAAATAATCCAGGAATAAATAAATCGGAGATAATTCAGAATAGGGTTTGTACTGTCTAATTCCTCTTTATTTTCCTTTTTCATCAATCCTTCTTGTATTAAATCGAAAAGGAAAATCCATAAGAGGCAAGTAAAGTTGAGTTGAGTTTAGAACCGCGTAAAGTAGAACGTTGGGATAAGTCAAAGTTGTTACCTTGCACAAACTTGAGAATGGGATACATCATGACGTGGTAAACTTTTGTGATATGTTATTTGCTTATAAGATCGTTGATGAATCAAATCTCTCTCTTGAAAACTTTAAAATGTAATGGTCGATTTTCTAGTCTTAATAGTACACATTTGAATTTGTCGAAAGATTCCACCCAAAGTCTCTCGAGAATCCCTTCTACAAAACTGTAACCTGTTCAAGGCATTCGAATTCCCCCAGAAAACTCTTCAATTCTTTCAACTCTTTCGCAGTTCCTTCATAACCAAGAATATGCAAAACCTTCACTTTGTTCAGAGGCATGGAGACATCTCCTGTGTAATTCAGATCCTGAGAAGCATCAACCAAGTAGATGTATATGTAAATGATCAACCACAAAGTTGATGTATATATATTTGTCCATAGGTGTTGCTTATTGAGTATACCTGGATGATTAGAGTTTCAAGCTTTGGAGACTGCTTAAGCAGATATGCCAGCAATCTCCAACCTCGTTCATTGTAACTCCCAAAAGATAACTTAACCAGATTGTCGAACATCGGTAAAAATAGCCCATATTTACAGCATGAATAGATCACCTGAAACACACAAACACACTTCAAGAATGTCCAAGGTCTTCCCTTAAAACATAAAGAAAAAAAAAAAGTGGCTAGAACTTACATCAACAGAGGCGGGAGACAGATGAAGGATCTCAACATTCCTTATCCCCATAATGAGATCCTTTACATCCTGGCTCTCCTCATTTCCTGCTGCGTAAAGATCCAGCTTAGCTTCGACTAGGGATTCCAAATTAACTTGTGGATACTCGCACAAGGCAAAATCAGAGTAGTCAAGGTACACAAGATTTGGCAGGTCAAATGACAGACAACTCTCATCATGACAGCCGTAGTCAACTGATAGTCTCCTCACGGTTGGACTCGATATGGTGTGAGGCGTTGCTATAAAGTCATGGTGATGGACTGATAACTCCTCGAGCACGGGGCAACCAGCAAGAAGCCCACAAGACAAATCTTCGTATTCGAAGAAAATCGTATCGATGAAGAGAAACTTAAGGGACGGGAGTGACACGTATGAAGGAAGCTTTCCAAGATAGAGCTGTGTCCCTAGTGTCAGCTTAACCAGTGTTTTGCTTGCTAAGAGCTGAGGAGGCAGAAAGTGTACATCCCGATCTTTAATCCTTAGATCCGCTTCAAAAACACCACGTTCTACTGCCTTACATATCCAGCGGCCCATACAAGTCCTTTGGCAGTCATTGTCCTCGCCAACGTGACATTTTAGAGAGAACGTCTTGATTGGAGAATCGCATTGCAAAGCTAGTGTTCGATCCACAAAACTCTTGAAGCTCTCAGGAAACACATACCTAGCTTGTTTAAACTCTCCCACGTGCAGCGAGACAGAATCATCAAAATCGAGATTATCCACCAATCCAAACACATACCTCCACTTTTTAGAGAGAATAGATGTTGAAGCTGCCTGTTTTGTCGGAAGCAAGGACAATATTTTGCCCAGAACCTCGTCAGGGAGCCAGCTGATTGCATCTCTCGAGCAGATTGTGTCAAATCTTTTGGCACCCATAGAGATAAAAGGACCTGAAACATGAAATCTATAACGTAGCGGAATCTCAAATTTGCGTGAATGCTAAAGAAACAGAGAGAGAACAAAGACCAGAGGAGATTCACTTTTCACAAGCAACTACATGAACATGATTAAAGGAATTAAGGATAATTCAGAGAAAATAAAAGACAGTAAATTCAAAGACCGAGTAGAACTTAAAATGAAAGCGAAGAGATACGAACCGCTGATGGTGGAGAAGGGCCAAAACAGATACAGGGAAAGATGGCGTTTGTCGTCTCCGATTGTAGGGTATAAGAGTTTGTTGTGATAATTAAGTTATCAGAAGAAGAAGCAGAAGAAGAAGAAGAAGAAGAAGAAGAAGAAGAGGCGTTTATATTCACAATCTTATAGCAAAAGGTTTCATCGTCTCATACTCTTATTCTTCTTCTCTCGTATTTTCCTAGTTCTAATTAGACTTGTATCTTGCTTTGGTCCAATCACTTCTTCTTTCCTTTTGTAAGTTTCGGCCCAAAAATATCAAAGCCCATTTTGGCCCAACTCAATTAGATTAATATAAAATTTCCAAATTAATCAAGAAAGGAAAATAAAATATCACTAAAAAAAAAAGCAAGGCGAGACGCAACTGAACTTTTTCGTTTCAACCTATTCTTTATTAAAAAATTTGTTTTTATTCGATACAGTAAACATTTTGTCGAAGATTTTTACCCTAATTAAATACCAACTTTCCTTCACAAGCGTTCAGGAGATTGACGCACCCATTCAATTCAGATCCCATGGACCTTCTCTTACATTTAAACTCTAGGTGTCTTTTCTTTTTACAACTCTAGGGTTATTAGACAACGTTTATAAAGTTGATTTAAAACACTATTGTTGTATTCGGATTTTTATTAAAAGAGATGGATACATTCGGTGATATCAACACTCTTTAGTCTTTAGCCAGATATTCATGGGTCAAATTTCAGTTTACTATTGCATTACTATTGTATACTGACATGCAATAGTAGACTGAAATTTCAAAATTTCCTATCAGGAACCGCTTTGTTTTTTTTTTCTCCTTCCCTAATTTTTTTGGAAAAGAAGAGTTTTCAGTTACAGAAAATGGGTAAAGAAGAAAACAAACAACCTAAATTAACAAAAACAAAAACCTAACATCTCCTATATTTCATCATCTTTGGAACTAAATGAACATAATGTCCTTTCTTCACCATGTCTCTTATTACCTTGCGAGCCTCTGAAAGCTTCCCTGCCTTTCTTAAATAGCTCACCAATGTACTATACACTACGAAATTTGGGTTACACCCTCTAGATTCCATTTCCTTTAGCAACCAACACGCCTCTTTGAACTCTCCCGCCATACACAACCCCCGAATCATCGAGTTGTATGTGAAAACATTCGGTAATTGCCCTTTTACCCTCATCTCTTTGAACATCTCCTTCGCCTTCTCCAACTCCCCGGCTACAACATACCCTGTGATCATCACGGTGTAACAAACAACATCTGGCGTGCACCCGAGTTTCACCATCTCATCTAGAAAGTACTTGCACGCTTCTAGATTCCCTGCACGGCTCAGACCGTCTATCAGAGTAGTGAAATGGATGATACTCGGGTCGATACCTACTTCCTTCATATGGTTCAATGTAGTAAGAGCAGCGAGCGGTTTATTTCCTTTCCCCAAAATGTGCAGCAGAATGTTGTATGTATAGAAATCAGGAGACAACCCATCTCGAGCCATCTCATCAAACAGCCTGTCGAATCGATCCATTTTCCCTAACCTATAGTTTGTCCACATGAGAATGTTATAAGTTAGAACATCTGGCGAAAACCTGTCTTCTATCATCTGCTCATAAACCCACTCAATCAATTTATACTGTTTTACACCTAGCAAAGAATTCAAAATCGCATTATAAGAGTGCTTGAAAGGTCGGTAGTTGAAAGTCTTTGACTTTATGAACTGCACAACGGCTTGTTTCGCCAGACCTGCTTCACCGCAACTACAAATCAACAGATTAAACGTCCTCGCTGTCGTCGGGTATCCATCTTGAACCATCTCATCAACCAGTCTCCACATTGCCTTATACTCCCCACACTCTGCAAATATCTTCATAAGCAAATGATAAGAATTCACTGTGTGCCTGAAACATTCTTGCTCTCCAGACCACACGAAGAATCTGTAAGCCAGTTTCGCACATCTGGTCTTATTATCATAATTCAAGTTCCTTAAGATCCCTACGAGAACCTCCCTCACGAGAAGCCCTGAGACTCGAACATTCAACTCATCTAAAGCTGACCTTGTGTCGAACCCAGAGTCATCTTGCTGTAATGTCTCGAGAACCCGAGACGCACCAAGCTTGGCACTCTCCAAAAAACTAGTACGAACAGAGATCTCTTCTCGATCGATGCTTTCGTGCTCACTGATACTGGTTTCCTCATCAAATCTACAATCTAAATCTAAATCAGGGAACCCAATATCGGTTTCATCACCACCGAAGTTCCCATTGCAGAATTTCCTGGAGCTGAAGAGGAAGCGATAAGCTTTACGAACTACATTTGTGCCAAAAACAAGTGCCAAGTTCATATCTGATCTCAATCCCCATTATTCTCTGCGATCTTTCCTGAAACGAAAAAATTGAAATTTCCAATTTAAAGTATGATCCACATACTAATTAACGGGAAGAAGAGATAAATGTTGTTCCAAACCTGGGCAGTCAAAATAGCAGAAGATAAATGCTTATCTTGCTCGTCGAGAAGACCACCTTATCGGATTCATCGGTGACGATGGCTCCAAGGCCGATTCGTAGGCTGCGACTGACTGCAACAAGCCCCAAAGATTAGGGTTTCTAGCAGAAGAAGAAGACTAGCACACTAGTGAACAAAAAAGTGAAAAAAAAAAAAAAAAACTGATATTAGTTCTTTTATTTTTTTTTTAAATTATAATATTAGTTAGAGTGTTAATGGTCTGTTTCCGACCCGGGTTACATTCTACGAAGCCCACCAGAAAAAAGAAATGGACTTAGTGGGCCTAATCGACAACCATTTCCGAGTTCATATCAAAGCCCAATCTACAACACTATCTTTCCAATCTTTGCTAAAATACAAAATTATTTCCCAAAATTATGCTTGATAGATATTGAATATTGGAGTTGTGGTAACAGATTGTATGTTCTGTTAAGGAGGATAAAGGAAAGGGTAGAAACTTTATCACTTGTAATTCGTTGCTGATAAGGAATAAAGGAGGGCAGTTTCTTATCAAAAACCTAAAAAGAGAAAGAGAAATAATAATAAGGCCAAAACAGAGGAGATCTGCATGTAGTGATCATAAGGCCAAGTATCAAAAGCAAACAGAGAAAGGGACCCCTCTCTCTTCTAACATGTGTTACAATTTTTAAAATATAAACATCTTTGTGAATATCAAAATGGTAAACCCAAAACAACCAAACCCGAGATCCCAGATTTACATTCTGATACAAGTAAATGATGTCACAGCGTGATCTATCCTGTTTTATGTACAAAACCATCATCTAAAGGATCTGGGAAAATCCCGTATATAGTAAAAAGATTAGTGGAACCTGAAATCAAACATGTTCAAAAGAAACGATCGATCATTGTGTTTTAAACGCAAAAATACCATTTTTGTCATTCTAGTAGAGGCTTGGACAGTGATCCAGCAGCTTCGAGCTCCATAAAGAATGTTACAGCGACACCAACTAACGAGCACAAAGCTGGAAAGAGACCTAAGCCGTATCTTGTAACGGAAAGGTAAACGCTTTGTTGGTTGTTGTTTAGTTGGGCTCTAGGTGAAGTACCTGTAAAATGCAAATACGGTTAGAAATGATTCTGCTAAACCGGAAAAACGAACATTCTAGGGCCATGTCCCGTTCATGAGCTCAAGCGGTTCTTGAATTTGGTTAAGTGATGCCGAAAAGGGAACTTACTTTGGTGTGATTGAAGAACATATAGGGCAAGGCCACAAGACATTTTGTCTAAGAAGCTTAACGAACCACAGACAAATGCGCATCCACCGACTTCCGCACCAACCAACACGCTCTGCATACTGATTGCTGTAACCTGCGGAATTGTATAACCAACAACGAGTGAAATTAAGTTTAGAAATGATGAAGTAATCAAAGTGAGCGGTAGAGGAATATCGTCATACCATCATTAATGCATTAGCGATGCCGACGAAGACGGATATCACATACATGAAAGAACTTATGTTTCTAGGCAATAGAAGAATCGCTGCACCACAGAATATCCAAATAATACCACCAGCTGAATAATACGCCTTTAAGCGTCTCCCATTCCACGGAATCTCCTAACATAATTAGGCACAAGAAATCATTGTAATTTATGTAACCAAAACGGGTGGAAAACGAGACTTCCGACATGTTTATGAGAATTTTGAACCTGAAGCAGAACCGATACAACAAAGCTGGAGATATAGATAATTGCAGGAACCTGGATAATATGCATTTGATCAGAGAGTAATTATATAATACTAAATGATCATATAAGAAAGAAAAAAAAAGGCTTATTGAATATATTACCAAAGCTTTAGCGGATTGATCCATTTGCAAATCATCGATAACGAAGAATGCAAGATATGCCTGAGAAAGATAAATCGCAACACCTGGTGTGAGAATTTATCCCAATTTCAGCATAAACAGAAGCAAGAAAGAACAAACCTGAGAAACATTCAATACTAATCGAGTAAGGAGGTAAACCATAGCGACTTGATAGTATAGAAGTTTCCGGAACCAATAGACCCATGGTATTCTCGCTCGGCTAGTTTCTCTCAAATCTATCCTCAGCCTTTCAACACCAAAATGCATATATAGCCTTCACATTAATATACCATTTTCTCGTTAAAATCAAGAAACCATTTTTCAGAGCATTGAGCATATATACATACCTCGGCTCTTTCGTTCCCATAAGAAATATGACCACAAAACAGCATCCGATTGTGATAGATGAATATGCAATCCAGCGATACTGCAGAGTTAAAGAGAAAACATGCAAACAATATTGAAACACACTTTCTCCAAAATATGTACATAATGGAGAAGTCAACACAAAGTATGAAACCTGGGTTTCGGTATTTTCTTTCGACCCAGCCTTGATAACGCCGAAGACTACTAAAGCAATCGCATATAAGCCAAGATTTGCAACCTGAAAACCAATCTTGTCATTGTTAAATCATATGAAACCATATTTCGTTACTGAATAAAGATCAAGTGAAGAGCTTGACCATATTAAACGCGTTACGGCAGCTTGTTAGAGCTACTCTGCTTGTTGAGTTCAATGAAATGCAATTAACCATAGCCCTGAAGAGTAATTAAGCAAACACACAGTCAAACACACGAGCAAAAAAAAAAAAGAAATGGCTAAAGATGAAGTAAACGAGATGAGGAAGATGGGATTACATGTGGGAAACCTGAGTAGCAGCCCATCCTATGTTAAAGATAGCTGCAAACATGCTATAGGAGAAGGTTTCGAGCGTTAAAGAGTCGTTGTGGAGGATCGAACAAGGCAGACAACCTCCGAAAACCGAGGAAAATGAGATAGCAACCAGTATTGATCCTGCAGCATGCCAAATTTTGAAATGCCCAAACCTATCTATCTGCCATAACAAAAAACCAATTTGGGTTAGCTCAAATTTTGAAATTTGTTCTATACAACAGGCTAAAGGTTAAATCAGAAACAGAAAAAGTGTCAAGTTTGATGGTACCAATTCACCAGTGAAGATAGTAGCAAACCCATCAGCAACTTGGCCAGAGAGCATAACAATGGCTGCATCTCTTTACAAGGAACAACAGAAAAACTTGATTATGATTAAATTATCACAAATCAAAGGTCAGAGTTATATAGAATTCAGATAAATTTTCACCTTGGGGAGAGACCGATTTGGGTCAAGAACAGGAGGAGGTAAGTGAACCAACAAGAGGCAGTAATGTCATTAAGCATATGCCCGACTCCATAGAAGAACACAGACCATCTTCCAATGGGCTTTGTGAATGGATCCTCTTCACTCCCTCCAATAGCATCCGACGTCGTCATTTTCTCAATCGCTTTGAAATTTCCCAGAAAAACAAAAAGTGAGGATTTTTATCAAAAACCCTAAATCGGATTAGAAACAAAAAGAGGGGAATTGAGATTTCAAAACCCTAAATCGAAAAACAGGAACTTTCAGACCCAGAAAACAGAGGAAAGGGGAAATTTCAAACCCACGAACCCAAAAATAAAGGAAGGAACTTTCACGTACCTGAATTCAAACGGAAAAAAAAATCTAAACCCAGAATCAACTTCAAATCAAATACTTTAATTGAGAGATTGATTTAGAAGGTTCCTCAAAAGCAACAGATTTTTCCCCCAAAAGGAGGGGAAAAAGGCATAAAGAGGACAGCGAGAAGCTGGTTTCATCTTGTACACTCTTCCCACTTACCCTAATACCTTTCTTCCAACGTCATTCTGTGCTCAGACGACGTTTTCTTTGGTTGAAAAACTTGAAATTATTATAAAATCTTGGAAATTGGAAGAAGAAAATGTTTTAAAAATTGAAGTGATCAGAGAGAATGAATGAGAAAGGATAGTCTGTGGAAAATGATGCTGTCATGTTGGGGTTTTTTTCCCCCAGATTTGGTTTTGGCTTTATGGGTGAATTTTGCAATTTTGCTTGCAAGGATCAGCGTATGGGTGGAATCTTGAAAGCAAATTGTCAAAGATTCTTTTAAAAAGTTGAAAATCTTTCCGCTGGTGGTTGTTGGCAACTGGAATCTATTAACGTAATTACAAATTCTTGCCCAATACTTTCATCGGATAAGAAAACAATTAAAAACGTTATCGTTGAAACGGTGGTTGTGATTTCGGGATCTGTCTCTCTCTCTCTGTTATCTTGTCTCAGTGTCTCTCTCTTTTTTTCTTTAATTTATTGCTTACACGAGAAGGCACGTTGCAGCAACATTTAAACGCCACCGAAGAGACGCTAAATACACAAATCAAATCTCAAAAATGTTAGTCGTCGCCTGAGAGATTCGAACTCTCGCGGGGAAACCCCATGTACTTAGCAGGCACACGCCTTAACCACTCGGCCAAAGCGACTTTTTGCGATAATTTGCTTTTTAAGTTATTTCAATGAATCAGTTGCATGGAGTATTTTTTATCCATTTCAACATTAGACGCCACTAAAAAAATTAGACTACCAACATACAAGACTATGATAAACTATTCAAAGAAAAATCTACTTATATTATTTTAATAAGATCACGTACTTGATAGTTTAACTCTTGGCCTAATGTGAAAATACTTCTTTTTTTTGTTAACCGCTAGACCAATAATGAAAATAGCAAAATAATTATCATTTTTTTTTTTTTTTGCTATGTAATATATATGGGTTTGAATTCAGATGGTGATAGTGACACATCGATAATACTAATGCTTATGCCAAGTAATTGTCATTCATAAATAACATTCTTACATTTCGAGATGAAAATTGTGCATGTGTTAAAGAGAAGGAGAACACTGTTTTCAGGAAAGAAAAAAAAAATAGTAATGCAAGACTTAAGACTAATAGAAATAGACCCGCTACCAAACCTTCCGAATAAAGCCAAGTAAATGGTGGGCCCTTTCAAACTAACTTTAATCCATTCACTTAAAAAAGAAATGCAAATATAAAAACTCCAAAATAAGCTTGAGAATAAGCCTTTCAAAGCCTTCAAACCAATCATGGATCCATTATCACTCGTACACAACCACAACCACTAATCTTTTTTCTCTCACTCGCATTTTCCACAACCACCGCCACTTCCCTATGTCGTCTTCTGCAACCACAACCACAACCGCCATCACCACCGTCCACGGCGAGCCTGAGCGGCGAACTTACTGGTGTCACGAATGCGATATGAGTCTATCGCTCCTGTCTTCATCCTCCGTTTCCTCTCCTCTCCTTTGTCCCCAATGCCGCCTTGATTTCCTCCAACTTATGGATGACGAGTCTTCTTCTACTTTATTCGACGTTACCATCGGCGATTTTGAAGAAGAAGAAGGTGGAGAACAGGACGAAGATGAGGAGGATTGGTGTTTCGTTGATCCAACTGTTAATTCCGATGATAATTTCCTCCTCGATAGCCCTTACCTCCACCGTCTTCTCCGCCATCTCGCCTCCGAGAATTCCGGATCGTCTTCTTCATCCTCTTCTTCTTCTGCTTCCTCGTTATTGAAATCTTCAGATATCGATTCGATTCCTACGATCCAGATCTCGTCCTCCATGCTCTGTTCAACCGATGACTCAGATCCCGATCCGGAATCCGCTTTACTCTGCGCCGTCTGCAAAGAGGATTTCTCCGTGGGAGAATCCGCTCGGCGGTTGCCGTGTAGCCATATATACCACTCCGATTGCATCGTCCCTTGGCTATCGGATCACAACTCGTGTCCGCTCTGCCGATTCGAGCTCCCTACAGCGGCGACCGGTGGTTCAGAGGCTGAGATGAGGATCCGATTGTCGGATCTGGCTACGATTGCCGACGGAGACGAGGAAGAAGACGATTGGCTTGGAATCAGAAACGCGTTGAGGCGACTCGCTCGTCGCCATGAGCAGATGAGAATGGGAGTGGGAGAGATGGAGAGAAATCTGGCTCGGACGGTTTCAGGGCTGGGAATTGCTATGAGAAGGGAAGAGATTGAAGGAGAGAGAAGCAACGCGACGCCATCGTAAGAATGCTTTTAAAGCTTTCAATTACTGGCAAAGATTTCAAAATCAAAATAAGCGTGTGTGTTCTTGAGTTTTTTTTTTTCTCCTCTGCTCTCTGTTTATTTACAGATTCGGCTTTTTTAATCGATTCTTGATTATATCACAGAAACGAGAGTTGTTTTATGTTGATGGTTTTTAGTCAAATAATGGTCTCTTTGCTTCGTCTATTTCGATGCAATAATTGATGAAATAAACGTAAATCTAATGGTTGTTCTACGTTTTTCATTTCTCGAGTATTTTTTCTCCGACGAGAATTACTTTCAATTTTTGGAAAATGTAAATGCCTAATCTACTTCCGTCTAATCGGAGTTCTGTAGAAGTATAGAACTCATATGTATATGATCAAACAAATATCGCTCGATATGTTTTGGACCTTTTTGGTTTACGTTTTAGGTTTTTCCAAGGGGAAAAAAGAAGAAGCTAAATCATGTATCTATTTTGATTTTGACTTTTATTTTACTTTGCTTATATTTTTGGATATTACCAACAAAATTCTCAATATAGTTTGCTGATGTGAACCAAAAATTTGTTGATGAGATATATTTGAGTTAACAAAAAAAATTAAAAAGATCAACGGGTACAAAATAAGAAGGTAGGGTTATAGGTTTTGATGAAATCCATGTACAACTCTTAAGGCATCTAGTTGTATGAATTGTCTAGTGATGAATGAACCGTAGACATAAGCAAATTTTACTGCTCTTTTGCTTGTATAACCGTTTCTTGAAACCCGTAGTATGTAATTTAACCGATAAATCAGTTGGCTATTTAATGGATAGTGGTTTCGAATTTCGAATTCGAGTACTAGCGACATATAGATAATTGAAATACCCATTTAATCTATTATTGTCCCCCGTTCGAGGAGACTAAAAGTCTCAGTCCGAAATTATTTAGATATATGAAAAGGTTCATGATCAAATGATTTTTTGTTTATTTCTTCATCTTAATTAATGAATTAGGCAGACACAATCACTACACTAAATCAGTAATTGTGTATACATAGTAGGTGTAGTCTAGAGATTTTTTTTATTTTTTCCATCGAGTGTAAGGATTGAGTAGATGAAGCTACAATCCTGCGTATCGGCATTAAACTAAGACTGAAGAAATATGTTTTTTTTTATCCTTACAATATATCAAACAGCTACTTAGATACAGATGTCAAATCAATTTATATAACCAACCACGCCAATGTCAAATAATGTTATATTTTAGGAATCAAATAAAGTTTGACCTTTAACTCGGTTGATGCAACATTCAAGTAGTGAAAATAAAAAACTCGATTGATGTAAGTATAATAATATTTTTGTTACTTGGATAATGAAATTGTGTGACCTCTCCGTTTGATTATCGGCCGTTGTGTTTGTTTGAACTTGGAATAATTAATGTACTGGAATAGAATCAAATAAAAAGCCTTGCACGTGCACAGTTGAAGCACATATCACGTGCGACGAGTATCTGTCATGTTTGTTAAGTTAATTAGCAGATCATATAGAATTTGCTCTCTCTTTTTTTGTCGGTTTTTATCTAATCCATGTCATCATCATATAAAAGACGATGTTTACTGCAGACAATAAATAGTTACATATCCCCTTGGAATTACATAAAAGAATGTTTTATATATATATATATATAGATATTTACAACTTGAAGAAACCCTCTTTCCAGAAGCCATATCAGATTAATTATGCCGACAATTAACAATATCGTATATAAAACAAAGTCAAATTCGCATCCAAGGGTAAAGTCCATATAAGCTAAGTCAACCCCACCTAATCATAAAATAAACATTGCTCACGACACCTACTTTATGTTTTTACTTATTTATTGATTTTTTAATATATCGGTTGGAAAATTAAAAATCATTTTATTTCGATAGCGTAAAAGAAACAGATCATTCTCTTGGAAAAATTACCGTTTATTTAAATCAAGTTGTTGTTATGTGTGTAATAGAGGGCAGGTTCATAGCTATTTCATCCTATACTTCTTAGTATTTTTCATATTCAGTTTGTAGTTAATAAATGTTTGTTTTATTAATGTTTTTGACCAACTAACAATAATATTGTATTTAATTGTGTATTCTATCATCATATCCCCATTTTTTGTTGTGTGTATATATACAGATGCAGATAATCCAAAACATTTGCATATTATTTCCTGAAACAATACAAGAAACCTCAAATCCAACCTACACCACACAAAAAAAAAAACAAATATTTTCCTTTTGTCTGAATGGTGAGAAATTCAATGAAGGCTGAGTACGATCTTGATCATCTTCCTCATCAAAGCTTTTATGGAGATTATTCAAAAACCTTGATTCCCATGAACAAGAGCTCCCAAATAATTACGAAGATCAAGCCTAAGATCCGTATCATCCATATATTTGCGCCGGAGATTATCAACACCGACGTCAAGAACTTCCGTACACTCGTCCAAAGTCTGACCGGAAAACCGGATATCACCAAAGCCGGTTCTAAGAAAAAGACAACGAGAACAACTTTTCCCGCGCCACCGCCTCCACCTCAAGAATCCTGCCAAGAACATACGGCGGAGCTGGTCAACAGGATTATAGGGAGCCACGTGGTGAAGGAAGAATGGGGATCAGGTTCGAACACAGACACTTACTTTGATTTAGAGGGTTTGATCGATCTTGATGAAGACGACAACATATTCTCAAGTCGATGGTTTGATCTTCAACAGCAATAATTGAACTCGGTCACACCTTGCCCTAACCTCTAGGGTTTCCACTAATATCGTGATTCCTATTGGTTCTGATGATTTAATCATTCGTTCGATTTGGGACATAACAAGACATGGGTTGAAATATTGACCATCGTGATGCCACGAGGTTGAGACGCAGATCATAATATAGGTAGGGGTATATACATAATTTGTATAGATATAACACATGTTTGGATTGTTTTTGGGGTGCCCTTTGATTTAACTTGGTAGGCTGACTTTGCCAAGAAAGAGTGTAGCGAGAAGAGTTTAACTTGGTAGACTGATTTTGCCAAGAGAAAGTAAGTTTGAGTTTTAATCACCGATCATGTAAAAACTCTACTTAAAATTGGTGTAACATGTTGTACTCACGCATGCGTGTGTTAATTCTTTTGATATATTAATTTGTGATTAATACATAAAAACGAGAATGATTGTGATGGAATTGTTTTGTTTCTTCATGAATGATAAATAGATGATTATTGGAATCAAGTAACAAACGATATATTTCTATAATGTTAAGAAAAGGAAAGCATCTATATATAAACCGTTTAATACCTGAGAAATAAATATTAAAATTTCATGGAAAAATGGCTCTTTTTATATTTTCTCTTTTCCAATAAGTTACTTGATATGCTAACACGATTATAATGGAATACGTAGCACTTGCACACAAAAAAATGGAATACGTAGCGTTGCTATAATTGATGGTGGATGTCATAATTTTCCAATCTCAATCATTAATATCAGTTTATTTTTGGATGATATTATGATTATGATCATTGATCAATAGTGTCATATATAATAATATAATATGAAATGTAATGTTTTAGACTATTAGTAATCATTATAGCTAGGTTCATTATTTTAAAATTTTAATAGTTGGGTTACATCATAATTTTAATAGTTATGGAGAATGAAGAATTTCAAACCGCCCATTCGACCCAAATTTGTTTCTTCTTTTTCTTTGGCTTCGACTATTTGTTACTTTTGTGAAAATATATTTTATTCGCTTGACATTTCTTACCTTTTCCAACAGAATAAAATATTTTTGTTTAAACTAAAAATATATATTTTATACCCTTTAAGTTTACCAAGCAGCTAACTTGATGAATAATTCTATAAAATACTACATTTTTAAGTTTGTATTTCAAAAATATTACAATAAGTTTATTTTTTCAAAAATACCACCATTAGTTTATTGTTTTAAAAAATACCACAAAATTAAAATTAATTTTTAAGAGTTTAGAATTTAATTTTTTTTGTTTGAGTTCACTAATTTAGGTTTAGGGTATAGTTTTGAGGGGTTAGGATTTAGTTTTGAAAGTTTAAGGTTTAGTTTTGAGGATTTAAAGTTAAGTTTAAGTTTTGTGATATTTTTGGAAATTAAAACTAAACGTTGTATTTAAAAAAAAAAAAAATTTGTTGTGATATTTTTGGAACACAAACTTAAAAATGTGGTATTTTTAAGAATTGTCCAACTTTTATTTATGACCCTTTTTTCAGCCTTTAGAATCGTTGTGACTGCTTCGAATCTTGCGAGTCACGGACTCACGGTCACGGAGTTGGATGAGATATAATGCCATAACAAACCAAATTGAACCGAATATAATTCGATTGGTTTGGTTTTCTAAATTTGTAAACAATTGGTTTATTATTCCGGTTTAGTATGAAGAATCCGTGTTTTGGTTAAGATTCTATTGTCTTTTGTAGTGATACCTGATGATCACAGATACACTTGTTCATCACACCGCAGAAATTTCAACATCTCTGGATTTTTCGCTGAACGTTAAACTTTCGAATCTCCGGTAATTATTCTCCACGCTTTCTCGTTCCCTTTATCTCCCACTTTCTCGGAGAATTCTGTTTTCTTTTGTTTGGTTTCCTCCGGAATCTAAAACATTGTGATCAGGTGTGAGTTTTGAAGAATGGTGCTTTTTGGCAGCGTATCGGCCATTTCAAGGATTCGGTCTCGAGTCGTGAGTAGATTGAGATTGCTCTTTTTGTGTTTGGTTTGAATCGATTGATAACCGGATCTAAAATAGCAGGTGCAGCAATCTTCACTTAGCAACTCCGTGAGATGGCTCCAGATGCAGAGCTCTTCTGAATTGGTAATTTTCGGTTTTCATGTTGTCGTGTTGATTCAGTTTGAGATGAAAAAAGTTAGTATATTTGGAATGTAAATTGGTTTTGAGAGAATGTTCTCTTTTTCCTTTTTATGATTGATTTTCGAGATTTGCTGTTGATGTTGTTTAAAAAATGGCAATGCAGGACTTGAAGTCGCAGATGCAAGAGATAATTCCAGAACAACAGGTTAGCTTCTACTTTGTTGTGTTTCACTGAATTTGTGTACTTTTAATTCTAGTGATTGACACTGTTTCTTAGTTAGGGAAGACTGCATCAAATGAACCTTTTTTTCTCTGTTTTAAGTTACGTTGCTGTCTTTCTCATACACTTCTTCCAATTTCAGGACCGTTTGAAGAAACTGAAATCAGAACATGGAAATGTCCCAGTGGGGAACATCACCGTTGATATGGTATGGATTCTTATGATTTTTTTTTGATTATAAGTGGTTTTTGTAATGCTCCATTTGTGAAGGTACTTGGTGGGATGAGAGGGATGACTGGATTACTCTGGGAAACCTCACTGCTTGATGCAGAAGAGGTATGAATATTTTGTTGTTCATAGATATAGAATATAACATATGCTCTTCTTTTTTAGTCCCCAAAGGGCAAAGAGCGTTATTGCAATGATCTCATCTTTATTTCAGGGGATACGCTTTAGAGGCCTGTCGATTCCTGAATGCCAGAAAGTATTACCTGCAGCTCAGTCTGGTTCTGTGGCTTCTGTTAACTGGAAAGGTGTGATTTTCTTAACATTTTTCACTCAAAAATGGTTACGGGCATGTATCATACGATTTAGTTTCCCTTTACATACTATCCTAAAGTATACTTTTCTTTCTTTTCGATATAGGTTCCAAACAAAGAACAAGTTGATGCGTTGTCAAAAGAGTTGGCTGATCGTGCGGCTGTGCCAGGTTTGTACTTTGTAGTTCACCTCTCTGATCTGTATGTGGGACCTCGGTTTAATGACTTGTCAAAACTTTGCAAAATAGCAGGTGATGGTAATTTTGTAAAACCAAATGTTATGATTGTTGCAAATATAACAACTCAAAATTATATTTAACTTCCATTACAGATTACGTCTACAAAGCTATCGATGCTTTGCCTTCTACAGCTCATCCAATGACTCAATTTGCTAGTGGTGTTATGGCCCTCCAGGTGGATGGCTCTGTTTTACTAGTTTGGTCTCTTAAAGTAATTAATATTTAAGAGCATATATAATCTTGTTGAATTGTTATCCAGGTTCAAAGTGAGTTCCAGAAGGCATATGAAAAGGGTGTTGTTCATAAGTCAAAGTATAAACTTGATCAATATTTCTTAGTCTTTTTCTTGATTGATCTTAGCCATGCATCATAAAAACTGAAGAGATTTTCCTTGCAGGTTCTGGGAGCCAACCTTTGAGGATTCCCTCAACTTGATTGCTCGTGTTCCTGTTGTAGCTTCTTACGTTTATCGGAGGTTAAATTTTTTTATGAGTTTTTCCATGTGGTTTTTAGCTTCTGGACTTTCAAATTGCTTTCTTGTTACGGTTCTTGAATTTACATTTTACTTAACATTGCAGGATGTACAAGGATGGTAGCATCATTCCATTAGATAATTCTTTGGATTATGGTGCAAATTTTTCACACATGCTGGGATTTGATAGTCCTCAGATGAAAGAGCTCATGAGGCTTTATGTCACTATTCACAGGTTTGCGCTGGTTCTCTTCGTTTCAACATGTTCCATAATTAATAAGCTAAAGTTTGTTATGATTTTCTTTTCTTTTACAAACCATTTACAAAATTTCTATAGCATGATCAAGGGTTTTACCTTTTTTCTTTTCTACTGTTTTTTTATTTCTTTTAGTGATCATGAAGGTGGAAATGTTAGTGCTCACGCTGGTCACCTGGTATGTATTGCTACATGGTCTTGCCATCACGTGAATTTTATTTTGTTCTTGATGCATGCTAGTATACCACTTTTAGTTTTTGCGTATGCATGTATGCTTTTACTCCCAGTGATTTGAATTTCTAGAGATTTCTGATGGTTCTGTTTTTTTGGGTGATGATGATATTTCTTCATTTAGGTTGGGAGTGCACTTTCAGATCCATATCTTTCATTTGCAGCTGCATTAAACGGTTTAGCTGGGCCACTCCATGGTTTGGCTAATCAGGTAACCATCTCATCTATATCCTGAATGAATCTTATATTGTTCAAATCCACAAGTATATATACTAGAGTTTCAAGAAATGACTCTTATTAGCTGGTAAACTTATGATTTTTTTTTATTATGGCACAATTGAAAGTTAGAGGTGTATTCAGTTTTTTTGCATGGTCTTGTTGCAGGAAGTTTTGCTGTGGATCAAATCAGTTGTCGAAGAACGCGGGGAAAATATATCAAAGGAACAGCTAAAAGATTATGTCTGGAAAACGTTAAACAGTGGCAAGGTTTAAATCTTTTTTGCTCTGCTTTGCCTTTTGAAATTATAGCTAACATGATCTTCATGAAAGTTGACGCACGCATAGAATGTGAAAACAGAACAGATCTATTGCCTGATAGTCTGTGAATGTTGTAAGGATATTAAACCAAACATTTGTCTTGCAGGTTGTTCCAGGATATGGCCATGGTGTTTTGCGTAAGACGGATCCAAGATATGTATGCCAAAGAGAGTTCGCTTTGAAGCATCTACCTGATGACCCTCTTTTTCAGCTGGTAACTTATTCTTTAATCTTTGTTCATGCTCTTAAACTTGTAATAACTATCACCGGCTCACAAATCATTTAATTCGATAGGTATCAAAGCTTTATGAAGTAGTGCCTCCTATTCTAACAGAGCTTGGAAAGGTACTATTTCCATAATCACTTCATGATCTTCCAGATATCTCATTTTCTCTGGTTTTCCTGAATCTTGAAATCGTTGTTACAGGTCAAGAACCCGTGGCCTAACGTTGATGCTCACAGCGGAGTGCTGCTCAACTATTATGGTCTAACCGAAGCAAGGTAGGAATTGCAGTGTTTCATTTAAGTGTGACTAGGCTTGGACCTTCTTTTGCTGAATAGAGTGACATCTTGTTGTCAAATATAGATACTACACGGTTCTCTTTGGCGTCTCAAGGAGTCTCGGCATCTGCTCACAGGTACATACATACATTCCTGCTATCGACAATTCACTTTTACTACAGACCACAAGATCCATCACAATAAACTAGAGCTCATCTTTTTGGTTCTTGTGCCCTTTTATGGTTTCAGCTGATATGGGACCGTGCTCTAGGGCTGCCTCTTGAGAGGCCGAAGAGCGTAAACATGGACTGGCTCGATAAGTTCATGCGCTTGAGACACTGAGTCTAATCCCTGACTGTGTGTTGGTCAAGGTTTATTCTCTCTCTTTCATCAAACCAGGTTTCTCTTCCATTTGATGGGTAGCTTTTAGCATTTTTAGAGAAACAAATAATTTTTCGGCTAGATTTTTTTCATCGGGGTTTTCTTTTTGATTTTCCGAGAACAAAATAATGTCAACAGTTGGAATAAACAGTCTTTCTAGATTGAGATACACTAAATTATATTTCCACAACTTTGATGAACAAGTCAACCTACTGGTTCAAGCCCCCATCAATTGATTTGCTTTGATTGGACAAAAACAGAACAGGACTAAAACTCCAGAAGAAAAAAAAAAAAACCACTCTTAGTCTTTGCGTTAGTGAGTGTGGATTAAATTATTTGATTTATTTAGTGATGGGTTTAACTTAAAAGTTTTTAAATCATTACATCAAAATTCAAACCCATCAAGCCCTGTCTGTAACTCTGTATCACACAAACTTTCGTTCGTGTGTACTAAATGCGAACATTTTACTTGTGCACTTTTTTTTTGTAATTTTTTTAAATTTATTTTCCTATCTTACAAGAATCTGTATGATTTATAGGTTAACGATCCCTGTCTAATTGAATTTGACACAAAAGTTTCGAAAACAGTAGAGGATCCGGATCGGTCTATTTAAGGCCCATATGCGATTCATAAATGAAGGCCCATATCTCAGAGAAGTTGGTAAATTCCATGCCCAACCACACATTTACCAACAACATCGATGAAAACGAACATTCCATTTCCAGCAACTCATGAGGGGTATTCCTGTAAATATCTCTACCTTACTCAGTCCCCTCCGTAGACGGTTGCACACGAAGCGAGGCAGCGTGTTAGGTGACCCGACCCGTTTTACATATACACAAAATGGGTAAAGCAAAGGTGAAGAAATCTTGTACGTAGGTCTATATCATTTCATATGAAGTGGAGAAAAATAGCTAAGAAGACCTAAAAAAATAAATTAAATTTTCAAAAGTTCATATATAAAGGCTTCGAAATCCAAAACAGGGTAAGAGAGATATAAGATAAAAAAAAAAAAAGACAAAAAAAGCAAATAACAAATTTAAAAAATTAAGAAAATTAAAAAAAATCCCTAAAAACTGCGAGCGTGTTGTTGTTAGGCTAGTGAAGGGAGGAGGGATGATGAAGGAAGAAGAAGCAGCAACATCGAACGGCATGAACGACGATGATACTACTAATATATATAGTTCCAGTGATTCTGATAATAACAATCGAATCGGAGACGATAACAGTAATCTCAATCAGATCAGTCAAGTATGGGGAACGTGGGAGGAGCTTCTGTTAACATGCGCCGTTAAACGCCATGGTTCTAGGGATTGGGATTCCGTCGCTAAGGAGCTTGGGTCCCGGAGTTCTCTCAACGCCTCCGCCGGGAATTGCAGGCTTAAATACCAAGATCTCAAGCGTCGGTTCCAAGATTCCGTCGACGGCGACGACGGACAAGGAAATAGTGAAGCGGCGGCAGAGGATGAAGTCGGTGAAATCACCTGGCTCGAGCAGTTACGGAGTCTTCGTGTGGCGGAGCTCCGGCGAGAGGTTCAGCGACGTGACGACTCGATACTGTACGGAGGAGTCTCTATTTCTCCGCCGCTGGATCTGAGTTTTTATTTTATTTTAAAATTCGTTTTTCAAATGTGTTTTTTTTTGTTTTGTTTTTGATTAGGTCGCTTCAGTTAAAAGTTAAGAAATTAGAGGAGGAGGAAGACGGAGACAAGAAACCAGATCTAGAAGACGACTCTAAGGCAGTAGTTAGATCGCTTAACGACGAAACCGAACCGGCGAGGCTAAACCGGGAAACGACGGAGTCTGACCGGGACAACCGGTCGATGAACGAGTCGAACTCGACAGCCTCCGTCGATCACGATCGATTAGGCGGAGATAAAAAGGTTCAGGCTTGCGAGAATTCGACAAATCCAGATCCCGATCCCGTTGTTTATAAGGCGGAGGAGGAGGAGGAGGGAGAAGGAACGGTTAGTAGAAGATCGGAAATGAGTCACTCAGGCGAGTTGGTTGAATCGGGAACGTCCACAGGTCCTGGGAAGAGAAAAAGACAGAGATACAAGAGCGGCGAGGATAGTAGTTTTGGCGGTGGAAGCGGCGGTGATATCAAATCGGCCGGCAATAGATCACAGCCGTTGATAGAAATCATTAAGCTGATTCGGTCTCATCCGCGTGGATCCGTGTTCGAAACCCGCCTTAAATGCCAGGTAAGCAAAACACCTTATTTTCCTCTTTTTTTTTTGTACATATTTTTTCCCTTATTTTCCTACGTTATGTTATCAAATTTCCTCCACGCCTTAAAACTAAAAAAAATAGTTTATACCTTAATTTTAAATTATTTTCTTTCTAATACTTACAACAACTATTCTAGAAATTCTCAAACTAAAATGTTATATATTGCATTCTATTAATAGAATATCGTTTTCTTAATACTAATAGAGTTATTTATAAGACTTACTAAAATATTCAGCAGATGATTTCATTCTAAAATAAAATGTCTATTATATTAGTTGGTTATATATATTGAGGCGATCAGACCTATATATAGTCAACCTAATATGTTTTTTTTTTTTAACTCCAGCCTGTTAATATGTTTCTTTCCAAAACTTAACTAACTATCTCTTGCCAAGTAAATGCAAAACATTTTTTGTTTTAAGAATAATTGGCTAATATGCAATTTTAATTTTAAAATCTCGTTTATGTTTTAATGGTAGATTTGTTGTTTCCTTTTTCTTCTTCCCCCTTGAGAATTTTCAAGGACGACCAATAAAATTATCCACAAATTGTCCAATTTGGTCGGGACCACTCCGATAATTTTTTTAATATATATATATATATATATATATATATACATATATAAAAACTCTTTTCACTTTTTTCGATCATCACCTTTTCCATTTTTCGAACTTCGCTTTATTGTTGTATTTGAACGTATATAATCTTCATATGGTAGCAAAGATATCGTATTGTTTCCGTGTGTGTTTGTCTGTTTGATCTATAAATCTCACATCCGTATATGATTTATGATGTTTTTACAGTTCATACATTTTTTATCGGAGCCCCTTCTTTAACGATAAGCTTCTTGTTACAAACACACAAAATTTTCGTCGAAGAGACTTTTTTTTTTTTTTTCTTTCACCCATTTACCATTTTGATCACATACCTTGGACACATGGCAGCTTCCCGTTGAAGCATGAATTTGACATGTCTTTCAGGATATGGTCAACTTATTGACTTCCCAGCCGCCCTTTAAGCCGACAGTTTTTGGACTTTATTTGGGCCCTTAAACTCAAAATATTTACACATATATACATAGAAGCCCACTACTTAAGACGTTTTGTGTCTCATACTCTCATCTCTATCATCTCGCAGGAGACGAAGGATTACAAGAGATTGATAAGGCAGCATTTGGACATTAAAACACTAGAGAAGAAGATGGAGAAAGGATCTTATGTATCTTCAAGTCTCTCTTTTTACAGAGACCTCAAGCTTCTCTTCACAAACGCCATTGTTTTCTTTCCTACATCTTCCTCCGAGTCCATGGCTGCACAAGAGCTAAGAACCCTCGTTTCTAACCAAACGAAGAAAGCAACCGGAAAATCGGGTCACATTGTCATCAAAGCAGAGGCTGAATCATCAGTTACTAGACAGAAATCCTCTGCTCCTCCTCTTGTTGTCTGTAAGAAGAAGAGTTCTGCTTTAAAAAAGACGTCTCCTTCTTTAAGCTTTAAACTAAAAGATGAGAAGAAATCTCAGGAAGTTTCAGAGGAGAAGGCTGTGGCTACTACTACTGCTGCAAGAAGCTCCAGGAGAACGAGCAAAGGTATCGATGTTGTTGCCAAAGATACCAAAGTGGGAAGAACCAAAAGTAATAACAACAAGAAACAAACGGATTCGAAAACAGATTCATCGAATAGTGATGATGATGATGATAAGGAAGAGGCTCCTAAGACAGAGAAGAAGACAGTAACGATAGCATCAGAAAAGAAGAAGAGTGTGGCTGAATTCTTGAAGAGAATAAAAAAGAACTCTCCACAGAAAGGAAAAGAAACAACGAGTAAAGATCAGAAGAAGAGTGATGGAAACAGTAAGAAAGAGAACAGTAAAGCGAAACCAAGGGAATTGAGAAGTAACAGCACGGGTAAAAAGAAGGTTGAGGTAGAGAATAATAGTAACAAGAGTTCATCGAAACGAAAACAATCGAAAAAAGAAGCAGAGGAAGTGAGTGCTGCAGCTAAGGGAAAACGAGGAAGGGAATCAGGAAAAGACAATCAACAGCCAAAGAAAAGAAGCAGAAGATGAACCAGAAGGGATTCGTCGTCGTTAGGTATTGTACATTTGATATGCCAGAAGTATTCATCAATCCTCTTAACATCAGTGTTCTGGAGGGATTTATAGATCTTGTTAGGTATTTATTCTCGTAGTGAAATTACCAGTTTAGTTTTTTATTTGACCTTTGTTTTCCTTGTTAGAGGGTATATGGGTTATAGACAGGGTTTTATTCTTTGTCTTTGTTAGTTTGATCAGTATCAGGTTCAGAAAACCTGAAACCCTGTTTAGACTTTTGGAAATAAAAATCTCAAAAAAATACTTTCAAAATACAAAGCACTAAAATGTCATTGACAAAAAGACTTGAGGCTCGAAACGTTAAAAATTAGTATAATTGTTTTAGCCCTTTTTTTGTCCAATATGGCCCCGATTAATTTTGGGCCTGAGCTCATTTTTTGTCAGAGAAAAACTACAATCAAATGGCAAATGCTCTGGCCTTGGATTTTAAGGTAAGATCACACAAGGATATATAATTCCAGTGAATATTTATAAGTACTTATTAGTAATTAGCTTCAAAGAGCTTATATTTAGTAACTTGAGTTCTTGAATTCTCTCACCAAAAAGACTCCCATTTTGATATAACATAAAAAATATGTTATGATTAGATTAATTTTTTTATTTTTTATTTATATTTTAATAGTTATCGGATTGGAGTTTTAATTTTTCTTGCAAATAATGTGTTTGAGCTTACGATTCGGTGATTTTTTTTACTTTGGTATTTAAAGAATCAACAACAAAATAATATTATCAATATTTTCGCTTCAAATTACACTTACACAACTCTGGTTTTTCAGGAAAGTATATGAAAAGTTTTTCCACCTTTCCATTTATATGCTCGCATAGAAATAGTAGCAATTTTTCTTTTAAATAGTATCAAGTATCAACTATCATTTTAGCAAAAAAAAAAAAAAAAGTATCAACTATCATTAAACATCTTCATATTTGTAAAACAATGTTAGGTCCGGTCGATCTAGCCAGGTCCATGACCTTGTTTGTTGTTATAAGTTAATAGAGATATATTTGTTGTAGCAAATGACTGGTTTGTCTTGTGCTTCTTGAGAAAGGTCTGATCAACTTTGTGCATGCATATACCCGATTGCATTACTTTGGTTTGTCTCCACTCCATAATAACAACAACATCAATGCTATTTTATAGAAAGAAAAATTTAAAGCTCAATAGAAACTAAAAGATTGAGATTTAGCTTACTTTATCTTACCATATTGCATCATTCCTATTCTATTAACACGATTTTGTTGTTTTTGGGCTTTTTTTATCCTTTATAAAATAATTAAGTTAGTTAAGCCCGTTTGACCACAAAACAAAAAGTTATCAAAACCAAGTACTAATTTATTTTCACAAAGCTTGAGAAAAGGTCGAAAATACCCCCCTACCACCAAAACGAAATTTGTAAAAAACAAAGGAAATTCCAAGTTAAGTTGGATTTCACTGCTAAGGTCGGTCCAAAAGGGTTGCATGCCAAATGTTTTATATATAACCGCAAAACTATTGTTATTATAATTTAGATAAAGTCCAAAAAAAGGTTTGCGGCATTTCATAAAATCTGCCATTTTATTGGGCATCCTTACGAAATATCCCAATTTACGCGGTTTCTACGAAATAAGACGGTTTGTGATAGTTGGCAGTGTTCAAAGATGTTCCACGGACTTGGGCTTGCCACCACTTTCCTTGACTGTTTCGAGTTTACTATTCAACACAATAACTAATGACTTATCCATTTTCTGTCGGCTCCATTTTTTCCCATCCAACATGTGCAATTTATTTTTAGCAAAAAAAACATGTGCAATTTATTATACTGCCCAGATATTAAAATAAATGAACTTATATATGAATACATTGATTTACGAAGCTAACAATCTAATCACCAAGAGGGCAAAGGTGAAATGATTGATGTGAAATTGTCAGAGGAATTTGTATATATGGCCTTATCAATGCTCCCATTTCACTTCTTTTTTTTGTTAGTTGAGGTGTACTCGTTAATTATATATTTATATTAAATAAAAAAATTGATAACTTTTTTTTTTTGTCGGCAATCGATAACTTGAACTGGCATTTTAGTATTTTGGCTTCTGAAATACAAACAATCTTTCAAAATTCTTTCTCAAAAGATATGCTAACTATATAAAAAGATACATAACAAAAATTCGTAATTTCCTTAATATTTTAGTAAGCTGGTCAATTTTCGAATAATAACTTGATGTATATATGCTCCAAGCTCCCTTTTTTACATGTTATCTATTGAAGTCTACCTACCCTGCATGCTTACGTAATGAGAACAAGTGAACAACTATCAAATGAGTTTTTTGTTTCTCTCTATATATAATAGCTTTTTCAGTTAACAACAAAAAAAAAATTATATATATATATATATATAAAATAGCTTTTTTATTCGACCGTTGATTATACCTACCCTGCATGCTTAAGCAATGAGATTATGAGAACAATAAATGAGTTATTTGTTTTTTTTTTTATAAATTAACATATATTTATATATATAGATACATAATAGCTTTTTTATCCTACCGTTCTAAAATGTTATAATGGTTTTTTTTCAAAAAATTTGCAGGTCGCTTATTCTTCCGGCAAAATTACGTGGCCTTATGACCACAATAAAAATAAAATAGATTGGCCTTTATGTTGGTTGATTTTAAGGCTAGCATCTATTGTCTAATCATCATCGACGTACGTCCTATAATGATAATTACATTCTGATATAGATTATATACTTTATGTACAAAATTATTTGTAAACTAGTCTATTTTTTGTCAAATATCTGTAATCTAGTAGAGTTTTTTTTTTAAGGGAAAATGACTATTCCTAAGAGTTAACAGTTGTATATTAATTAGAAAAAAAAAAAGGGAACGGAGAAATTTGAAACGGAAGAGTGCATACTTTTCCATTTTCCACCTCGTTAGCATTTGAACATTGGGGAATTATGACACGTGATTAAAAGTCTCGTTATAATTTATTCGAGAGATTTTGATAAGTCAGTATGTTGACTTAAAAAGTCCAAGTTTTTTTTTTACCGTATAAAGTCCAAGTCACTGCTCAACTTTTTGACAAAAATTATCCAGAGACTCATACATAAAAGTAAAATTCTTAACGCAAGTCTTGTACAAAAAGCCATTTTTCACTCAGCTCCTTCTATGAATAACAATTTTTTAAAAAAAATTTGATTATTGTTTTTAACAGTTGGGCATAGCCATTAGCCTATAAAGATCAGATGTTCACATGCACGATACATTGATACACTTACTCGTTATTTCTATATAAACGACAAGTTGCGTTTGTCTTTAACCAAAAAAGAGAGAGATCACGTTTCACCACTACTTACAAATGATTACTAGAAAAAATGTGAGTTGGCATAAAAAGGATGGAAAATACGAGCACTTAAAGTTAAAACAAATAGTATACTGTATTATTTACCACCATAATTTCGAATGTAATTTACGAGAATTACTTTTTTTATCTGGTTCTCATTAATGGAGGTGTCTCAGATGTTAAAAAAGAAACCAAATAAATTATTAAACGTAACAACATTTTGATTGTTTATGAATCAAACGTACGTTTGTATGTAAATTATTTTTATAAATTTATAACGAAAATGAATAACTTCAAATAAAATTCAGATGATTTTTTTAAAAAAATAACAAAAATCTGATGAGAATTTGTTACTTTGGATTAAGACATACCACAATACTTCGTTAATGAGTTGATAATTCTTAGATATTTCTAAATAATATATTTGGAAATCAGAAAAAGTGTTTAATCGATATAAACAATTTGAAACAAAAATCTAGAGATTGAACCAACATTCATATATAAAACCGGAACCAAACCATAAAATAATGGTAATTGCATCCCTAGTATTTAACAATTTTTAAAAATTTAGATATGTCAAAAATTCGAAATTAAAATCAATCACTCAAAAGACAAGACCACTCTAGAAAAGGGATCTCCCCGGCACTCTATATTCATCAATTATGTTATGTCTCCATTCATATTTTAGTTGAAGTCAATATAGGAGTAATCTAGTTGGTTCAACATCACACGGCGCAAGACCGCAAGCGACCATTATTATTTTTTATTATTATTTTCTTCTAATTGTTGCAGCAGATTATTTGACCCAAAAAAAAAAAAAAAAATTAACGGTCAGCATGCGTAGTGGCAACAAGTTTGACTAAATTTATGTATGAATTTTCTACGTTCCTTCGCATAAAATTGCAAATCCCTTTGCCTATATATACCTTCACATATCCCATCACTTCTTTCACAACTCAACAATCTCTGCATTCTTTCTTTAAGAAAAGTCAAAAAAAAAAAAAAACATTAGATTCATTCGTTTATTTATTTTGCAAGAACAAAAACAAATCATTCGTTCCATTCTTTCATATTAGACAAGTAAAACCAGCTCCATTCGATATAAGAAAAACACAGAAGATCTTCCAATCGGTATATTATTTCTCTACTTATATATCAAAGTTGTGTCAAATGTTTTTTTTTTCTATCTAATGATGAATTAACTCATAATCTTACGTGTCTTTCTATGCAGATTTAAAGGTTTCTCCAAAGACCAAAAAAGCTTATAAATCTTTTTATAAACAATGACGCAGTAAGTGATCAAACTTTCAATACAACCACAAGGCTTCTGCAAATAAGCTTATCCTTAGACAAAAACATTTTCTAACTTTTTTTTTTTAAAAAATATTAACAGAAAGAGGAACATGTACTCGAGGAAAAACTCGTTCGGCCGTTCAGATTTTCCGGAAGGTTTCCTCTTTGGGACAGCCTCATCGGCTTACCAATACGAAGGAGCCATAAACGAAGCTCCTCGTGGAGAGTGTGTTTGGGACACATTTGTTCGTAAATATCCAGGTTTGTACATATGTACGTAACAACTTATCTTTTTTGTACTATCTAGCTAGGTTTTATACTTTATATATATGAAGAGATATTTACAGTTACTTAATTATGATATATATTCATCAAACTAACTTTTCTAAAATGACAATTTTGCAGAGAGAAATTGCTACTCTAACGCGGATCAAGCGGTCGAGTTCTATAACCATTACAAGGAAGATGTCCAGAGAATGAAGGATATTAACATGGATGCTTTCAGATTCTCTATCTCTTGGCCTCGGATTTTGCCTCGTAAGTTCTTATTCATAAAACATAATTCAACTTTTTTTCTTAGACATATATTAATGAGTGAATTTTCAAACAATTCAATAGATTTAATCCTTGTTTTTTGTTATATTTCCCAAAAAATAGTTGGAAAGAAAAGCAAAGGAGTGAACCAAGAAGGAATCAATTTCTATAACGATCTCATCGATGAACTTCTAGCTAACGGTATTTAACTAATCTCTCTTACATATGTATATTAACCTAATCTTCTAGATTGAAGTATTCTAACATGATCATATATATGTATGTACAGGAATCACACCTCTCGCTACTTTATTTCATTGGGATACTCCTCAAGCCCTTGAAGATGAATACAACGGGTTTCTAAGTGAACAAGCAGTGTAAGTGATTTTTTAAACAATGTATATATTAGTTTCTTACTCTTCTTTTTTCGGATCGATGTCTCTTAATTAACATATGCATACAACATAAATCATCTTGCAGTGAGGACTTCAAAGATTTCGCAGCCTTATGTTTCGAAGAATTTGGCGACCGTGTGAAATTGTGGGTCACACTAAACGAGCCATGGGTCTATAGCATTGGTGGCTATGATACAGGAAGAAAAGCTCCCGGACGTGCCTCCAAGTACATGAATGAAGCAGCCGTGGCAGGAGAATCCGGCCTCGAGGTTTATACCGTTAGTCACAATCTACTTCTGGCTCATGCCGAAGCCGTTGAAGTCTTCAGGAACAATCCCAAAGTACGGAAACAAAATATTTGATTTCGTTTTGAAAATCTCGTTCTGAAAATCACTTGAAGTCTTTTTGAGAACATACTTATTGATAACGTTTTTGTTTGAATCGCAGTGTAAAGATGGCAAGGTCGGTATCGCGCATTGTCCTGTATGGTTTGAGCCTTATGACTCGAACTGCCCTGATGATAAAGAAGCATGTGAACGAGCCATGGAATTCATGTTCGGATGGTGAGTTATATTTTGATTATATATAGACATTCTTGACCTTACATTTTTTTTTTTTAATTTTATAATAATTTTGGATTTTCTTTTTTAATTAATAGGCATATGGATCCTACGGTGTACGGAGATTACCCTGAAGTGATGAAGAAATCTATCGGAAAAAGATTGCCGTCATTTACGGCAGCCCAATCAAAGAAGCTAAGAGGATCTTTTGACTTCGTTGGAGTGAATTATTACAGTGCTTTCTACGTAAAGAATATTGCTGAAGTCGACCATAACACTCCCAATTGGAGATCAGACGCACGCATCGAATGGAGAAGTAAGTGGAGTTTTATTTACAGTGATAATTATTCATACCGTATTAGCTAGGGCTTCTATTCATTCCCTGGCTCACAAGCTTAAGGATTTCATAGGGCTTTTTGTTACCGGTTTCTTGTCTCACAAGTTTTTTTTCTATGGGAACAGAACAAAACAAAGCAGGACAGACATTGGGTGTAAGGGGTGGTTCAGAATGGGACTTTCTATACCCACAAGGACTTAGAAAGTTTCTAAATTATGCCAAGAATAAGTATGAAAGCCCGAAATTCATGATCACTGAAAACGGTAATTATTCTATATTAAACTCTTCCAATATAGTTTCACTCAATTGTTTTGTGAAATATGGTATACTAACTTTTTCTCTTTTTTGTAAAATTGTTCAGGACATTGTGATATAGATTACGAGAAAAAACCGAAACTTTCTAACTTGATGGATCTCCAAAGGACAGAGTACCACAAGAAACATCTTCAAAGCATTCAACAAGCCATCCAGTAAGTGTATTCTATAAATGAAAACTCCATTAAGTTTCTTGACACACAAGAAACTGTAATTTATTGGAACCCTATACTTAGTTTCTTACTGAAGATAAATGTTTTGTTGTTCAGGGAGGATGGGGTTGAAGTTGGAGGATACTTTGCGTGGTCTTTACTAGACAACTGCGAATGGAACGCCGGTTATGGAGTCCGATACGGACTATTCTATGTCGATTACAACAACGGGCTAAAACGTTTTCCGAAAATGTCGGCGATGTGGTTCAAAGAGTTCTTGAAGAGAGAAGAGATTGAAGATTCTGAGGAAGAAGAGTACTCGGTGAAGGCTGCAATGAAGAAGAAGAGATTCTTATTAGCAACTGGTTCGGCTTCATGTTTTATTCCCAAGATGTCTGAATCTTCCAAGGCCCTCGAACTATTTTTCTAGATCTTGTGTGAAAAGCTCTGAAGCAAAGCAAATTAAAGTAGCTTTTCAATAAAGAGGGGCTAAGGGTTCTTTGCGGCAATAAACTTTTGTTCCTTTTCTAGTTTCTTTGTTTATCATTCATGGATTCAAATCAGTTAAAGTAATATAAATTTAAAACAATTACATGGTAAACGACGCAAAATTAGATACTTTCTACCTTCGTTCAAATGATTGAACAAATTTGTGGGCAAAGATCGCTTAAAAAGGAAAAAAAATATGGGCTAAAAGATTACTGAGACTTTACAATACCAATTTATAAATGGGCTTAATAGCATGATTTGACTTTGGGCCCTTATCTTTCATGGCATATTTCAACATATTTAAGAGCCTAATTACTTTTTTGTCCGAAAAAAAAAAACAGACAATGCAAGGAGTATTTTTAAGAAACTGAATTGGATTAATTACGACGCATTATTTAAAACTCCGAAACACAGCAGATTGTTGCTAGATAGATTATCAGGAACAATGGGATTTCCATCAGTGATTTTTGAAGAAAATTTACATAATATATAAGTATTTTTGCTGGAAACTAGTATTTTTAAGTAATTAATAAAAAAAATAAAATATACAGGAATTTTTTAAAGTTCAGTTATGTATCCCATTAACAAGGCCATTCAACATAAAAACGGATGATCATGGATTACTTTTTGGGAGTATGTATATTGGATCAATGATTCCGGAAGATTTTATCGGTAACCCCGTACCGCAGCGGTACAGAGTATATCGTTTTTACAGTTACTAATCATAAAACCTATACTGAAAGCGATATCAAAAATTTTACTCTCAACTTTTTTGTACCTCTTTTTTTTGCAGTTTATTTTTATAATTTTGCACTATTCCGTAACCGCTTACCACTTCCGCTGTCCGCTAAAAAATCAGTATCATTTTAGGTTACCAATCAGGTCTATAATTTTAAATCTTAGCTATTCACGACGTTGGGTTTTAATATTTATTTAATTTTTTGACATTGACCAAAATAATTGTGCCCACTCGTTTCACGCAACAAAACCCCTCTACAAAGCGAACTTATATACGAAATATAGATTTCAAATTAAACCAAAATCGAAGCCTAGAAAATTCAAAACAATGCACTGCGTTCTTAGAAATAAACGTCTTCTCAATTCTCACGTCTTAGCTTTAGAATAAGTTTCTTTTTGTAATGACTCAGGTTTTGATTAATTAAGATATTTTAATCTGTTTTTTACTAATCTTATAGGATAAGGTTTCTTGAAACAATTAGAAAATCGTGTAAAAAAAGAAACAATTACTAAAAAATGTTGGTAGTGGGTACACACTCTCTCTCTCCTATATCAATTCTATTTATAGATACAAATGATCCAATCCAAACATTTCCCTTTCTCTTATAAAGTTTTACACAACCAAAATTCTTGTACACAAAAATAACTTTTACAGAAAAAATGAGAAGTAAATGTCTCCTTTTACTGTTGCTCATTACTTCGGCCTACACTGGAGTTTCCGCCAATAACCACTCCTCAAGACCTAAATTAAGAAGAAGTGATTTCCCAGAAGATTTCATTTTTGGATCTGCAACTTCTGCTTATCAGGTTTACTTCTTATTATTATTTCTTCCACTTTTTTATTCTTTCGTTAAAAACTTTTTTTCGATTTTGCAGTGTGAAGGTGCTGCTCATGAAGATGGTAGAGGACCAAGTATCTGGGACACCTTCTCTGAAAATTTCCCAGGTTTCTCTTCCTAATTAGAAACCCTTATGTTTGGATCTCTTTAAACATTCAAGACTCGAAGATCTTGAAATGTGGTATCTTTTTTTCTTCTTCTGGAATTGGGTTTATATATATGAATCTGGTTTTATCGTGTGCTCATAGCAAAAATGGGTTGATGATGATGATGAACCTTCTTGATTTTTGTTTTCTTGAAATTATATATTATTTAATTAATATTTTGTCTTTTTCTTCAGAGAAGATAATGGATGGTAGTAATGGGTCCATAGCAGATGATTCTTACAACCTTTACAAGGTATTGCTTTTCCTCACCCAATAAAAGTCAATTATACATCCAACATTACATTTTTCTTCATGGAAAACCAGCAAGATGTGAATTTGCTGCATCAAATTGGCTTCAATGCTTACCGATTCTCGATCTCCTGGTCACGGATTTTGCCTCGTAAGATATCGATCCGAACAGATCTTTCTAAGTGTTTATATATTCATGAGTGAATTAGTAGTAATCACGTTCTCTTTTGCATATTAGGTGGGGATCTAAAGGGAGGTATCAACCAGGCTGGAATTGATTATTACAACAATTTGATTAATCAACTCCTGTTGAAAGGTAATGATTCTCTGTTTCTCAGTCTATGGTAACTAACAATAGAGGGCGTTTGGTTTCAACACACATTGAGGGAATCTTGGTGATATTAGGATCTTGCCAAAACCCGTGAAATTGTCAAGTTTCATCAAGTCTTTGTTTGTGATGTTGTAAATGTGTTAGGAGTGAAGCCATTTGTCACAATCTTTCACTGGGACTTACCAGAGGCACTCGAACATGCTTACGGTGGCTTCCTCGGAGCAGAGATTGTGTAAGTCGTTCATTTAACATCTCTAGATGGTAAGATTATGGCATCACAAAGTTAAAAAATATGGTTATTTTTTGTTCATCTTTTGGGAATGAAACAGGAATGATTTCCGGGACTATGCGGAACTTTGTTTCCAGAAATTTGGAGATAGAGTGAAGCATTGGACAACAATAAACGAGCCATATACAGTGGTTCATGAAGGTTATATAACAGGTGAAAAGGCACCTGGAAGGTGTTCCAGTTTCACCAAACCTGATTGCACCGGCGGTGATGGAGCCACCGAGCCTTACATCGTCGGCCATAACTTCCTCCTCGCTCATGGAGCCACCGTCAAAGTCTACAGAGAAAAGTACCAGGTATGTTTGCCTTGTTTCTTAACTAGACATCAATTGTTTGTTTGCTTGCTTTTGTGCTTCTTTTACATTTAATGTTTATTTTTTCCAAACGGTTCAATATTTAGCATTTTAACAAAAATATTTTGCTAATTGTAAAACTCAAAACGCAAACGCAAACAAAAGGTTTTCTGAAGGTCTTCTTTCCGTTTGCGATCACATTTTTACTCATTTTAGTCTGTTTCCGTGGGCTCTGTTTTTACTCTGTTTCCGTGTTGCTCTGTTTTTACTCTGTTTTCGTGTTTGACTCTGTTTCCGCGCTGCTCTGTTTTTTCTATAGTATGGTCTATTTTCGAATGCTCTATTTCTGCTCTACTCTATTTCCGCGCTGCGCTGCTCTGTATTTTCCGACGCCGTTTAAAAGTATTGTTTCATGTGACCAAGTCCTCAAAAGAGTTAGACGGTTGTAAATTGTGACTGCGTTTCGCTCCTACTATTGTGTATTCACAGGCGGCTCAGAAAGGCGAAATTGGTATCGCCTTGAACACAGTATGGCACTACCCTTACTCAGATTCACATGCTGACCAAATAGCCGCGGCTCGAGCCACGGCGTTCACCTTTGACTACTTCTTGGAGCCAATCGTCTATGGTAAATACCCAGCCGCAATGGTCAACCATGTGAAAGACGGTCGTCTTCCTACGTTCACACCAGAAGAGTCCTCAATGCTGAAAGGATCGTACGATTTCATAGGCATTAACTATTACTCATCATTTTATGCAAAAGACGTGCCGTGTGCAACTGAAAACATCACCATGTCCACCGATTCTTGCGTCAGCGTTGTAGGTCCGTGAACCATATGGTTTTTCTTTTACCTATAAATTGACTATTTTTTCTCGAATTAATATTTAAATTATCCATTCGTCATACAATTTTTTTGTATATTATCTTAGGTGAGCGAAATGGAGTGCCTATCGGTCCAAAGGTACGATTATTCTATTCAGCTTTGTTTAGTTAAGAATTAGATAAATCTCCAGAGCAGATCAAGATTTCCATGATAGTTTAAGTTAAGAATGCAAAAGTATAGATTGTCTTAAATTTAGTTATCATATTCATATTCATATTTGACTATTATAATTATTTAGTGCGATAGAATTTGATAAGATAATTTTATTATATAGTATTTTGTTTTCTCTGCTAGTGGTCTTTAACTAAAGTATGAATTTTAGACATTTTTAAAATGAATTATTTATCCGGAATATACAATAGTTGTTATGTTTTGAACATAAGTAATGTCTATATATAATCTATGATTCAAATCAGGCTGGGTCGGATTGGCTTTTGATATACCCCGAGGGTATTCGTGATCTTCTACTACATGCAAAATTCAAATTCAATGATCCCGTCTTGTACATAACAGAAAACGGTAATTCTTAGCATCTAATCATATATATATTTTTAAATAATCTCATTTTCTGAACCAATAACTAGTTAAGACTAACATTACGTTTGCTCTCATCTCTTTCTTAAAAACATGTAGGAGTGGATGAAGCTAGCATTGGAGAAGTCTTTCTGAATGACGAATTGAGAATTGACTACTACGCTCGTCACCTTAAGATGGTTCGCGATGCAATCTCGTAAGCTCTCTTTTCCTGATCACATATATAAAGATAATATAGTTTGGATTGTTTGTTTGGGTTTACGTTTCCATGTTATAAAATTCTAGCTGTAATAACACGGAAGCGCAAACACAAATGTAAGAACAAAGAAGCAATCAGGATCGTACTTTTGATGCCCGGTTTGATTAAAATCAAAACCAGACCAAAAAAATACACTGATTTGATTTTCGATACTGAAAACTATATTTAAATGAAATGTAGGATTGGGGTGAATGTGAAAGGATATTTCGCGTGGTCGTTGATGGATAATTTCGAATGGGCGGAAGGATATACGGTCCGGTTCGGGCTAGTGTACGTGGACTTTGAAGATGGACGTAAGAGGTATCCAAAGAAATCAGCTAAATGGTTTAGGAAATTGTTGAAGGGAGAGTATAATGGGACGAAGCAGCAGGTGGCTGTTATTTAATATGTCATGAGCCATTGGTTTATTTTTTTTTTTCTACTATTTCTTGTCTATACATGCATAAAACGTACCGTTTCTTTTCGATGTATCTATAGAAAATAAAAAAAATTAAAATAAGATGTGCTTGTTTTTTTTAATGTTAAAGAATATGAGGTGGCTTTGTTTGGATGTTACTATGGAAAAACATTCGTAATCTTGGGCGTTCGTTAGTTTCCAAAAACATTTAGTCTAGTAATTTTGGGCGTTCGTCCGATTTGGAAGGTTACCATATTTGAAACATTGCAGACATATGTATGGCATCCAAGAGAATTTCTAATTCATCTACAGGCTATTGACAAGTCATTCAAGTGCACTAAGACGCATGAGATCATGCAGATCTCTTCATGTCTCCACTTTCTATATTCGACGCGAATTAGAATATATATGGATCAATGGGTATACTCATCTTTTTTTACATAAAGTTTTGTGTGGATTCATTTATTCTTGTATTTTGTGGTTGTTGCATTCTGGGTAATCCAGCGGTTGAATTTTTCGAGCATCAAAGCACGAACCTTTAATCCAATCCAAAGAAAGCTTGATTCTTTTTGTCTTTCTCTCTGCGTCTACCATCTCAGGTGATTTGTAATTGTGGAAAGTGACTTTTGTTCTCTGGTTCTTTTTTTTTTTTGAGTAAGCTCCCTCTGGTTCTTACAAGTGCTCAAACGGCAAGTGTGTATTCTTTTCAGCTTCCATATGGTTTCTATATCTATACTGAGTCTACCACTAATCGCTTTGTGGTGGTATATTGTTCGTCTTGTTCTCTCGAGCTCAAACCTTTTTATAATTCAATCCAAACAAATTTTGACCTTAAAAGCTTGAATCTTTAAGTTCCTTTGCTGTCTTTGACCAATTTTATTTTCCTGAAACAATGTCAACTCCGCTTCATCATGTAGCTGGTTGCTCAAGTCTTTTAGATTGTGAAAAGTGAATCTTCTCTGCTCTTTGTTCTCTCTCTGTTTCTTTAGCATTCGCGCAAATTTGAGATTCCGCTAGGTTATAGATATATTCACATCTTTTTGGTGGGTGCATCGTACTGTGGCTGATCCAGCAGTTGAATCACTTCATGTTTCATGCACTTTTTTTTATCTCTATGGATGCCAAAAGCTTTGACGCAACCTGCTCGACAGATGCAATCAGCTGGCTCCCTGACGAGGTTCTGGGCAACATCTTGTCCTTACTTCCCACAAAACAGGTTGCTTCAACATCTCTTCTCTCGAAAAAGTGGAGGTATGTGTTTGCATTGGTGGATAATCTCGATTTTGATGATTCTGTCTCGCTGCACGGGGGAGAGTTTAAACAAGCGAGGTATGTGTTGTCGGAGAGCTTCAAGAATTTCGTGGATCGAACACTAGCTCTGCAATGTGATTCTCCGATCAAGAAAGTATCTCTAAAATGTCACGTTGGCGAGGACAATGACTGCGAAAAGGCTTGTGTGGGCCGCTGGATATCTAACATGGTAGAACGCGGTGTTTTGGAACTAGACCTAAGGATAAATACTCGTGCTGAACTCTTTCTGCCTCATCAGCTCGTCGCAAGCAAAACACTGGTTAAGCTGACATTGCTTGCTCTGATGCATCAAATCCAGAGACACTGCTTGCTTTGATGCATCAAATCCAGAGACACTGAATGCTTCAGACATCAACTGCACCAATTGATCCCTAGTAGCCTGCCCAAAAACAAACATCTACAGAAACAAATTAGCTCCATTTACCTAACTAAATGTGGTGTTATAAAAACAAAATGGGTTATGGAATTGAAAACTTATGGTGGTCAAACGGGAACCTGTTCCAGTGAAAGAGACTTGGAAAAAAATCTAAAACCGAATCCTTTTCAATTAAGAACAAAGGAGGAAGTTGAGATATGGACCTTAGGATTACATAATGGATCTGTAAAAAGCATTGTGCGTTCGTTTCCCTCCTCCCATCCAAGCCCAGTGTATACAACAAATGTTGCTTTGTTCAGTGACATTACATGTGGCTCAATAGCACGTGTTGCTTTGTTCATCAAGACTAACTTGCTACAAGAACGGGATGTTCTCGCGTCTGGAACAGCACCACCACCAAGATTATCCGGCTTAGGATCGTCTTCGTCTTGTGTCTTCTTATGAGCCTTTGGTACAAACACATGTATTCCAATTTCTTCTTTTCCCAATGCTTTCCATTTGAAGTTTAGCCAGAAGAGTGACCCATGGTGATAATTTGGTGACGTGACCCCACAAGTATGCCCTCCTGCTATTGAGAGTAAAATTTTGTGGCTGAGTTGATGCTCTTCGCGTAGGATGAGCACAAGTTTGCTTCTTTTTGAAACATCCTTTCGTATCTGGCCAATAACCATTGCACTAAATTTGCACCCATTAAAAAAAACTATTGCACCAAACCCTTCAGTTATATCTACACATCGCGGTTGTGATTGTAACTATATATTTAGTTTGATTGGTTATGATCCTAAGATTTTAGAAAGTCAATGATTACTAAAAACACAGAAAAGTGGAACACTAGAAAATCTGTTTTGGAAAGAAAATTTGTTTTTACTTATTAAGGTTTTTTTATGTATTCTGTTAAAGAATAAAATTTGGTCTTGACAATTTCAAAATAAAATACAAGAAAAACAAAGTATGACCAAGTCGAAAGACTTTCTCGTTTTGGAACTTTACTCACGTACTTGTTTTTGTAGCGTCATTGCCTTGATTTCGTTTTTAGTTTCGATCATAGCTTGTTAGTTCCTGTTTGCTAATATCCTCTTCCGATTTCAATTTTGTTTTTAATAAGATGGAGGTTATTGTACCATTCATTGACCAATGTCACCTTTGGGACTGCAAAGGAGCATCGTATTTTACTACATACTTGTTTAATTTGTACACTTTTTCGCAAAAAGTTCCAAAACTCACATTAACAATCAATATAGAAATCAAGAAAGGGTTGAGCAAATGGGTCCTAAAGAGAGGAACAAGACCATTGTTCAATTTTATTTGGAGAAGATTAAAATTCGCTTTTATCTCAGGTCCAAAAGATTACAGATGTCAGTTCATAACTTCCAATTTATCTAAAAACAAAAAAAAAAAGGATTACATGCACCTCCATCCTCAAAGATGGTTAAGAATTTTTTCGATTTCATCAGAATAAACTACTATACCCCAAAAATTGCTATATATTTTAAAAATAAATTTATCAAACATTTTCAACAAATGTGTAAAATTTAGGTTTGATTGTTTGTTTTGTGCCTCTGATTCCTCCTGTTTCTTGCTGGACTAATGCCTCACTCCTGATTTAATTGTTTATTTTCCTATACATGCAATTTATGATTAGTTATTAGAGGTAAAACATCCGTGTTGACTAAAGATGTAAAGTACAACATGCGTAACAACTACTACAAAGTAACATCCGGGACCATTTGTAGTTGTTGTTCTCATCTCGTTATTGATAACTGCACATGTCATAAAATTTGTTGAATACTATTTTAACTTTTTTTCTTAAACATGAATTATCTTTTCATAGGGAACTAACTTGAAATTTCGTGAAAATACTTCTATACAATTTTACTATAATATTTTTTTTTTTATAAAACTGACATGATTTTTTTTTTTTTTTGATAAAAGATATTCCTTGCATTCATCAGGAAAGATGTTTTCATGTGTTTTTAATCAATTTGTTTCCTGTTACATTTCTTGCGCTTTAATTTATTAATAGACTTTGGTTTGGGTGTTTCATGCATCCTTGGGTTTATCAGAAATTCAGATGCCAAAAGAAAAAGAAAAAAAAAACAAAAGCCGTTCTACCGAAGTTAAATAAGATACATATATATGATATAAAATTTAAAAATGACGAAAGATATAAAGTTTTTATATAACAGACACACTTTTTAACACTTATTTCTCAAAAAAAATTATTAGATTTTACTATTATATATGCAAAATGTTTTCATTATACTTTTTTTTTTTTGTTTTTTTGGTCAAAGTTTTTCATTATACTTTTAATATATAATTTACGACTTCAATCTTAAAAATTATGATTGTTAAAATATAATAATTTAGTAAGGAATTATCGAAAAGGAATAAGAAGAAACAAAATATAAGCCCATCTCCTTATGTTGGAAATTTAGTTGCTCCTATACAAATACTGTATATTATAATTTCTTAAAAAGAAAAACATGTCACTGCCAATTAATTGTTCTCATCTCTTTTTTCTCCTTATCTATTGGAGTGTGATAAGGACAATTGCTCATATCTTATTTTTATGGGTTGAGGGTTACAATTTCTCTCGTCTCGTAATTCCCAAAGACAACTATTTTCCGTGTATAAAATCTTCATTCAGAAAAAGGGATTTCACTTGATTGCTGTTTTCATTTCATTATTACCAATTAGGCAATTACATTCTCGAATCTGTGCATCCATTATCAATTTAAGATACTAGAAATTATATAAGTCCCATTAAGGTTTGTTTCTAAGTCTTTATTGATTACTTATCATAACTTCATCGGCCAAAACTATTATGAAAACTTGTTTTGTGAAATATCCAGTAAGATTAAAATGCTACAGAAACAAAAAAAAATTAGAATGATTTTTGGATAAAGATGACACGTACTATTTACCAAATCAAAATATTTGCATTTACAGAAAAGAATAATATTTCGGCTAATATTTTGTTTCTGAGTATTACAAACATGAATCAAAAGTCAAAATCTCATAAAAATGTTTATTCAGCAATACATCCACTAAAATTGGAAAATAAACTACAAGATAAGATTTAAAAAAAAAAAACATGACTTAGCACGGAAACGAAATTATAAAAATAGAAAAATAGTCTAAATCTTTTCGTTATGGGTAAAAATCCTGCAAGCGTTGCGTGGTTAACAAAAAAAAAAAAAAAATTCCTGCAAGCGCGTGACTATACATGCGATAATTGTAGCTATACTTCGAAGTACATGCACTCTTCGCAGGATATGTTAATAGTGAACGTAGCCACGATTTTGACCACATTCATTAGTTTAGACACACATATCTATAGGCCTATATATAAGTGATCCGAGCAGTAATCATGGAAAACTTCAGAGAAGACAATAGTGAATGTGAGCAGCGATCACGGGCACATTCAGAGATGACGATGGTCCAAAAAAAGTTCCTGGGTAATACCAAAAATAGTAAAAACTAAGAATCCAAAATGGAATATCGCGCGTGCTACCTAGTACCTATTATGCATAATAGTGTTAATTTGGAAAGAAATATTTGGGTATTAGAAAAATACAGTACTGTAAGTTCTGTCTCTATCTATGTATGATATATATGTCCAAACAGTTCCACGTAGATGACGTCTATTACCGGACGAGGTAAAAGCTCTATATAAGAAAGAGAAGATCAAGTAAATCTCTATTTAATATATCATTTTGAAATCTCAGAAGACCAACAAAAAAAATAGAGAGAGAGAGAGAGAAAAAAATGGCTACGAGATCTCGTTTCTTCATCATCCTTTTGATAACCTCATTGTTTGCAAAGACGATAAATTCTCGAACATTAGATCGACATAGTTTTCCTGATGGTTTCATTTTTGGTACGGCTGCCTCTGCGTTTCAGGTGATTTTTATGATTCTATCAGTCACATAATTATACAAAATCATAATTGATCTTTGTGATCCTCTTTGTCATTTTTTTGTTGTTAAGAGGTTTTCTATTAATTTAATTAAAATTATTTTTTTTTTTACAAAACATGCCCTCCTTTTTTTGGGGTTTAAAAAAACCAAGGTGAACCGTAGAACTTAATTCTAACACATCTGCCCAGATGGATTTGAAAGAGAAAAAGGCTGTTCAAGTTTCAATTTTAACTCTTTTTTTTTTGTAAATAAGTTTCAATTTTAACTTGTACGAGGAAAATCGACTATTTTTTTTGCTGACGTCTACAGATTCTAACGTTCTGTTTTTGTCCTTTTTTTTCTTAAATGTTCTCTTTTTGTCTATGTCACAAATACTAATAACTCGACATATATAATTATAATGTTTGATTAGGGGACAAAAGAAAGCTTTACAAATTACATTATAATTAAAAAAAAAATCCGAATTATGTGTAGTTAATTTCTCTCGTTTCCAAATTACATTATTTTTTACGGGTAGTTATCATTTGTTTTTCATGTTTTGTCATTCTAAATTTTAGCTTTTCGATGAAAATAATTGTTTTTTGTTGTTGTTGTTGTTGTTTATATTTGTGCAGTACGAAGGAGCAACAGATGAAGGTGGGAAGTCTCCAGCTATATGGGACCACTTCAGCCGCACATACCCAGGTCTGTCCGATTAACAATAATTTTGCGGACCGTATTTGATTAACGAGTAGTACTCCTATACGAACAACACCATATTCCTATTTTAATTATTTGTGAGATTGTGACTAAAAAGTAAAATCTAATGATTATTCATAAAATCTTTGACTGCAGAAAGGACAAAAATGCATAATGCTGATGTAGCAGTTGATTTTTATCACCGTTATAAGGTACTATCTACAATCAATCTCTCTCTTTTTTCAAAAACATGTATCTGTAATAAATCTTGTTATTTAAAACTAAAAGTAAATCAACCTTTTTATAAAAAAAAAAAAAAAAAGTAAATCAACCTATCATATTCTGTGAATTAAACAAAATAATATTTTCCAGGTCTTTTCTAAAGTGTGTAATAACCAATCAAAATGAAAAGTAACTTTCCAAATAAGTTAATATTACTTTCTTAAAAGTTGGTTCGTCGGTTGGACTTGGACTATATAAGTTAACGTTTTTTTTTTTTTTAAGTGAACGTTTTTGTTTTGGTTAATGTTGATTAATATTGTTTTCGTGCATGACAAACAAACAAACAAAACACATCAGGATGACATCAAATTGATGAAGGAGCTAAACATGGACGCTTTCAGATTCTCAATCTCGTGGGCTAGATTAATTCCCAGTAAGTTTTTAAATATATTTTGTTGGTTATATTTTTCCTTATTAACAATGATTTAATACGAGTTATGTTTTTGTCTCAATTATACGAGTTATTTATGTGGTGAAATTTCAATTATCTACAGGTGGAAAGCTAAAGGATGGAGTAAACAAAGAAGGTGTACAATTCTACAAGAATCTTATCGACGAACTTCTTGCTAATGGTAAGATCATTAACTTACAAGTTCATGAAAATTTTCTGATTAAATTAAATGTGTGCTTATAACTTAAAATAATAAAAATAACTTAAACATGCAGACATTCAACCTTCAATGACCCTCTACCACTGGGACCATCCACAATCTTTGGAGGACGAATATGGTGGCTTTTTAAGTCCTAAAATGGTGTAAGCCTTAATTAACATATACATATATAGAATCTCTCAAAACACAAATAAAATTGTTATTGTCGAAAAATTTGAATTTTTTTTAACGACTTTTTATCAAAAACAGAGAAGATTTTCGAGATTTCGCAAGAACTAGTTTCCAAGAGTTTGGAGATAAAGTCAAGATGTGGACAACGATAAATGAACCGTACATTATGACTATTGCTGGGTACGAGCAAGGTAACAAGGCGGCTGGACGATGCTCGAAATGGGTAAACGAAAAGTGTCAGGCCGGCGATTCGAGTACTGAGCCTTACATTGTCTCACATCACCTTCTTCTTGCTCATGCCGCTGCGGTAGAAGAATTCCGAAAATGTAAGAAAACTTCGCATGATGGCCAAATTGGGATAGTATTGTCACCAAGATGGTTCGAGCCTTATCATTCCGCCTCTATTGATGATAAAGAAGCAGCTGAACGAGCTCTTGCCTTTGACATCGGATGGTAAGTTATCTTAGGAAAAACAATTTTAATAATTTTGCTTATATTCATCATCGATATCGATTAATCTAATTGATTCATATTCCTTATGTGTATATAGGCATCTTGATCCAGTGACTCACGGAGATTATCCAGAGATAGTAAAAAAATATGCGGGAAATAAATTACCTTCATTTACCGCGGAACAATCAAATATGTTAAAAAATTCATCAGACTTTGTCGGAGTAAATTACTATACAGCGCGCTTTGTTACTCATGTCCCTTACATCGACCCAGCAAAGCCTCGATTCAAGACTGATCATCACGTCGAATGGAAAGGTGCGTAAGAATGATGCTAATTACTAAAGATATATTGATCCATTCCAATTTCAATTTAGCTTAGATGGTTAACTAATTAACAATGTTTATAATTTACTTGAAAACAGAGACTAACCACAGTGGCCACATTATCGGACCTGGGGTACGTGCTTACTTCTTCTTCATAGCTATTAATTTTCTAAATGCATCATATGATTTCATCCTACGATATTTAAATATTGTAATTTCTTTTCTTCAGGAAGAAAGGGGCATGATATTGTTACACCCGGAAGGCTTGCGAAAAGTTCTAAACTATATTAAAGATAGATACAATAACATGCCGGTCTACATTAAAGAAAATGGTTAGAAAACATTTTGTTAAATAAAATTTTCTGAGTCGTTATTATTTTTAGAGGCAGCTATACATATAACTCATATCGATTACTGAATTGCAGGAATCAATGATCACGACGATGGAACACAATCGAGAGAAGAGATTCTAAAGGACACATTTAGGATTGAGTACCATGACAAACATTTCCAACAACTTCACAAAGCTATAGTGTTAGTTCTTAATCTTTCTGATCACAATGTTGATATAATTAAGTTTCAATTTAAACCGATTAATATTTCTTATTATAAAAATTTATAATATTCTATGTTTGTAGGGAAGATGGGTGTGACGTAAGAGGATATTATGCATGGTCATTGATGGACAACTTTGAATGGGAACATGGATACACTGCTAGATTTGGTCTTTACTATGTTGACTTTGTCAACGGTCTCAAACGTTATCCAAAAGATTCGGTCAAATGGTTTAAGCGGTTCCTTAAGAGATCGATCGGAGAGACAAAAGATGAGGATACGAAGGAGATGTCACGTGCGGAGGGGAATAAGACTCTATGTAAACAAGAGGGTTTTGAAGATTCGGCCGGTTTTTTTGTATCTTTCATGGCGGCGAACCAATCGAAGAGAGAGGAGGAGGAGAAAAATCGTTGTTCGTTTGATTTTCCTTATAGTCGTTTCGGTGTTTTGCAGGGAGTAGAGAATCCATCGTCATTTAATTGATTTTAAAACCCCTCTGGTTAAATATGTATTTACTTAGAATTTAATTCATGTTTTCTTTTTGAGAAATAGAATTAAATTCATGTTATGTATGAACATTTTCTCAAGGACCTAAACGAATAAAATTTACATATTTTTGTACTATAATGCGTGGCGGCTGGCTTTGGGATTTTGTGGGATTTTTCTAATTATAATTATTCTATTTACTTTGGCGTTATTTTGTTTTTTGTGTGTTATGTTCGTTATAATTTAGAACATTAGATAAAATGAATGCATTCAGGCGGCATTCCTTTTCCACTTTGTGTTTTTTGACGATTAAGTTAGATGACTTAAATGGTTAATTATACGTATGAAATGAGTTAAACAATTGATCAACAAAAATATATAATTGTATTTAATAACCAAAAATCATCGATCAAAATCCAAACTAATCTTTAAAACTTGTAAAATACCATTTTATCAAAAAAAAAAAACTTGTAAAATACCATATATTTTTGTCAGTTAAAACATCTCATGATAATTGTTTTAATCATTAAAACTATTCTAAATTCATCAGTATTGTCTTTTGTCGTTGCAAACAAATAGTGTATCATCGCACCACAATCTCTTATCACAATAACTTCAACTTGATCCTATAGCTGGATCCCTATCTGACAAGTGTCTAGTTGTAACTTTCTTAAACATTAACCAAAGTCAAAGACGTCACAAGCAGTCAGAGATAAAACTTTTGTTTGTTTTCTTCTTTTTTCTTTTGTCAAACACAAACGTATCGATTGCTCAAACATTGGATCAAAGTCGAAAACGACAACAAGCAATCCGAGGTAAAACTACGATATTTACACCAGAAACCCCAAATTATATATTATATTCCTGTCAAATAGAGTAGTAGGCGCCTACGGTTCTACATTTTGAAAACTTGTCTTGGATTGAAGTAACTAGCAGCAATTTTATTGAGTGTTTGAATTGGAGAATTGCGAGTTAATGATTATGTTGAGTGTTTGTTTCTCATTCGGTATCTGCTTCCGCCAAAATGTGTTTCTTTTTGTTGGTTTCACTGCTCGGTTTTTGGAACTTTTGTAATAAAATGTATAGTTTTAATAGATTTTCAGTCTATTTTACTCTTTGTATCATCTCTATAACTATTTTCAAAAACTAAAATGATATAAAACTTAATATTAAACAAAAAATAGAGGCAAACTCACTGTCGCTCCAATTTTCGAAGCAAGCAAACTGGTCCTGAATCATAGCCGAGTGTCTGTCTCTCTTGTGGCGAAAATCTGTTGTCTCGAGAAAAAAAAAAACTGTTGTCTCAGGTTTTAAAATTTAAACAATTTTTTGTTTCTGCAGTATAGAAGTAAAATACAAGAGAAAAACTCATTTTGCGTTTCTATTTTGTTACAATATGAATTTTTTTTTATATTAGAATATGAAAGTATTCATTTTTGTGATTTTTTCTTTCTAAAATTGCCTAAGACCGTGATCAGATATCTTGTGAGTTTCCTCTCGTTTGTTTCGCTTATGAATGTGAGTTCCGATTTGCATGTTTAGTGAATAATTCTCTATCAACACGGGACTCATTTTTCTTCCTTCAACATTTAATTTGTTAACTCATGAAGCTCTAGTCTATAATATACAATTTGATCTCTCGTAAGGCCCGGCCCAAATAGGGTGGGCAGAGACGCAGTGATCCATATTTTTAAAAAAATATGAATAGACCCAAAAAATTTTAATAAAAAAATCTAAAATTTTTCAAATGCTATTTTTTTTACACAAAAAATCTTTATATTTATAAAAAAAAATTAAAATAGTTCAAAAAATCATTTATAAAATATTCCAGATTTTAACAAAATATTAAAAAAATCTCAAAAAAACTTTGTATATAATAAAAAGTCTAAAAAAAAAATTTTGGCCTAAGGACCCATATTTATGTTGGGTCGGGGCTATGCATGCGGTTTAGTAATCGATTTCGAACTTTTTTGAAATATGAAACTGATTTGAGTTAGTTAAAAACGTTTTACATTCCTAACATGTATCAAACCAATAATTGTCAAATTTAGTTAATGTACCAGAATTGCTGCAGTTAATTAGTGTAAACCGATCTAGATCAGTGGTTTATCCATGGGAATCAATAACCAATGATGGTACGTGTTGTAAACCAATAAACCGGTTTCGTTAAGAGTTGGGAGAACGGAGAGACAGGAGACGGTGGAGATGGCGGTGAGACAGAAAGCTATGGCGACGTTGCCGAAGCTGATTCGGAGCATGAGAAAGGAGGTTCCTAGGCAGCCAAATCTTGTCTTGCCATCTCTAAGACGAGCTTTCTCTCTCTACGATCAGATCAATCTCATCGATAATGTTCCTGAGGATCAGCTCCGATTTCAGGAGTAATCATATCAAATTTCCTTCCATATCTCTGATTCATGATATTAATTTGCTTTTTCAGTATTTGGAATTTGGGTTTGGATATGTAATGATTAGATTAATGGTGGGTTGGTCTTTGATTTTGCAGATTTGATGAGACGAGTTTCACGGTGAATGGGGTTAAATACGAAGGTAGCTTGCTCTGTGTAGGGAATTTGCTAATGTCATGGAGCCCTCGTAACTTGTCCGAGATCACAACGGATAGGTACCGTCTCTCTTCTCTTCAGCTTATCCTGTACTTGAGAATTTGCTTGACTCTTGATCAACTAATGAAATGTTAAGAGTTAAGAGTTGTTGCAGCTGCGTTAAGTTAGTTATATATTATTGATTCTTGAGCAACTAAATGAAAGCTTAGAGTTAAGAATGCTTTGTAAGTCCGTTTTTTATATGGAGATTGTTTGAAGGTTTACTTGTCTTTGATACCAGAAGATGTGAAGACATTTATGTGCTTTATAGTTGGAACTGTAGACGACATGGATTCATCCTCTATTGTGCTCTTTTAGTCTAGATTTGGAAACCAACCTCTTCACTTGGATCCCACTCTTTGCTAGTGGCTTTATTTAATGTGGTCTAACGATTTGTCGAATTGCTGGGTTTGATCGAACTTTGGGCATTCATTCATACATACTCTTTCGATTTGTTTTCTGATATACATGAAGTCTGAGAAGTTTGGCAAAACACTTTAAATATCTATTTTATGGATGCAGCTTGTCAATCTTCCAGACAGTTCGACCAATTCCAGGTACTATACATTTGACAATTTTATGGTGTTTAATTCCATGTTTCTTAAACAATCTTCTTTTGGTTGAAATGCATCGTTGTGGTCTTATAACTAGCAAGAAACCATATGATACGTATGTTTAAGCGTCTTGCTAGTAGCTAAAAGGTAAAAACCTTATGCACATATCATCAGTGGTTTCTGACTCTCTGTCCTGGATTTTTTTTGTTTCTCAACACTCTCTAGAGCTCTTGATTATCGGTTGTGGAAGATACAGTCACCCACTGAATCCCCAAGTCCATCAGTTTGTAAAGTCCATTGGTATGAAGCTAGAAACAGTTGATTCGGTATGTCTATCCACTCCAGCTTCTCTTATCCTCATGCTTCGTTATGTTAGTTTGGATTCGTCTGTGCTTGTTGATTTATTTACTCCCTTTTTTCTATCCAGAGAAATGCTGCATCGACTTACAACATACTGAATGAGGAAGGCAGGATCGTGGCCGCTGCATTGCTTCCTTATGGAGTTACATCCTAAGAAACTTAACAACTCTTAACTTCGGTACAACACACTTTGAACAACGCGAGGTCATCTTTATTGTTGAAACACCAGCACGGTCTTGTCTACTGTAAATGAAATGTTTCTCACTCTATGTTTTGCGAAACATTTGCAAAAGAATAAATATTTTCATGTTTATCTTTTGAGGGTAACCATATTATTGCAATATTGAAACTTTTCTCGTCTCACAGCTAAAATAAATTGAGCTTTATTTGAAAGCAGACAACGGTTTCCCGACTTATTTCATTGGTGACATGGAAAGTTCTTCAAGAACACACTGAAAAACTCAGTGAAGAACCTAACCACAAGCACTTTGTGATTAAAACATAAAATATACTGAAAAAAAATGTTGAACTGGAACTCTCTTCGGTGCGTGCTTCTAACCATGGTACTCTCTCCATGTATATGTTCAACTTATGTTACTAAATAGCTACGTAGACGGTTTAACTGTTGTATTGGTCTTTCATTTTCTCTACAACAGATCATCATCTTTCAGTGATACTCAGCTGAGAAGATTATTCGAGCCGGGAAAGTGGTTAGATCTCATCGAATACTCTTTTATGAGTTTGGAGAAGAAAGAAACTTCCCTCTCTAGCAGTTTTGCAGGTGAGTCAAACTCTGCGATTCGTCCTGCTCATGAAAAAGTTGTTTAGACCTCATTGTTAGATATGTGTATGTATGTGAAAGCACATGTATATCGTTCTTAGGTCTTACCATCACTTAGAACCAGAACAAGATCACTCTCGATCACTGTATGGATTCTGTGAGCTATAGTCACCACTGTTCGATCTTTAAATTCTTGACTGATGATCTTCTGAATCACACCATCTGTTGCAGAATCAACAGAAGCAGTTGCCTCATCAAGCACCAGAATGTTGCTTTTCTTCAGCAACACCCTCCCAAGACAGACTAACTGTCTTTGCCCTACACTCCAATTCTCTCCATTTTCAACCACTGTTACATAAATTCAAGATCTTAGTTTTCATAGTCTCTAAAAAAATTAACTATTTTTTTTCTCATAATAATTTCAGAAGAGAAAACTCACCTGTAGCATCCAGCTTCTCATCCTTTGCACGAATAACTTCTCCTAGTTGGCATTTATCAAGAGCCTAACATATTAACATTGTACAGAGTATTTTGTTAAAGTTAATCAGAGAAGAATTACAGAAATTTTTTTGCAAGACTTTTACCTCCCATATTTCGCGATCACTGTACTGAGCAAGAGGGTCTAGATTCACTCTGACTGTTCCATCAAACAGTGCTGGATCTTGAGGAATAATCCCAAGTCTTGATCTCAGGTCATGTAGACCTATCTTTGTAATATCAACATCATCAATAACTATGGTTCCTTGACTTGGCTCAACAATCCTAAATATTGCCTGAATTAGAGTTGATTTGCCGCTTCCTGTTCTTCCTACAACTCCAATCTTTTTCCCTCCTGGAAACTCACAGGTGATGTTCTTCAGGACAGCTGGGAAATGTTCTGCATACCGGACCTGGAAGAAAGACATCTCAGGATTGAGAATCTTGATTACATCTGTTTCTGTGAACCTGATTCTGAATTTCACAATATATTATCATCTACGTGGTTGTTAACCTGTAGGTCTTTGAAGACGATTGATCCAACATTTGGCCAGTTATCAACAAGTTTGTGATCGTCAATTACTAGAGGTGCCTCACTGGGGATTTTGGAATACTGAAGAATTCTTTCTACAGAAATCATTTTGTTTTCTGCATTGCATATGTTCCATATCACCGTGGCTTGTAAAACATTCAGACTTAAGCCATACGTGACTCCAAGGCCAGCAATACCTGTATAGATGGTGAAGATGATGAAGTTTGAGTTCTGATATGCATTTGCTGATTTATGATGTATGAGACTTACTTGGATTGATGACACCTTCAGGGAGAGTCACAAGTAACACCAAGGAAAAAGCAAAGACAAAATGAGACAGTAAATTCAGTCTGAAGGAAAGCCACTCCATTGCTGATGTAATATGGAACCATGGCCTTGAATGGTTATCAATTAGATTAAGGTTTGAGCTAATGAAGCGATCTCTTTGATCAAATGCGCGTATTGTCGTCGCACCAGCAAGTGATTCAGCAAAATGGTGGAGGATTGGAGCTCTTTCTACTCCTGATATGCGTGACAGTTCTCTTGCGGTTGGTGTGTAATATCTCTGAAGAAATACAAGCAAATAAACTTAGCAAAACTTCTTGTATCATTGACGAGAAATCGGATTGTTGTTTTCTCTTACCTGGTAAAACACGCAGGCTACTGCTACTGGAATGAAGATGACACAAACTTGCCAAGCAACTTGAGACATTACGAAGATAGTTCCAACGATCTGAATGATCGAGAAAGCACACCAACCTAGTTTGATTGCCATTTCCAAATCCAGAACACTTTGATCTGTGGATGCCTGTTATTGAACATGAAAAGGATAAGGTAATTCAGTCTTGATTAATAAAGAAACCATATCTTCTGTTGGATTGACTCTGGTACTCACTCTGTTCAAGATTCTTCCTGTTGGAGTTGAATCGAAAAATGACATGGGAGCTCTGAAAATGCTGCAGAGCATCCTTGAGAAGAACTTCTCTGCTGTTAAAAGTCCACCTATCGCGACTAGAATAGTCCGTGCTAAAACACAAAGTGAACTCCCTGCAGCAAGAAGTGCGTAAACAAGTAAAATCCGATCCATACTTAACTTTGGTTTGGATTCAGCAGTAGGAGGAGCAGTCCATGCCATCCAGTAATTGCTAGCAATCTGCAGCATTTGGAAGCAAGACTGAGCCAAGATTATGAGTGGCACAAGCAATCCGCCTTTTACCGTTGTCAAATACGCCAAGTAAACTTCTTTGCCAATCACTCCTTTCTCTGTTTCTTCATCTTGTACTAGCTTTGCTTCCTTCTTTTTGTTTTCTGTTGAGATGTTATGCTCTGACTCACGCTGTGTCTGGAGGCTCTCTGCAATTAATGGTGTGTCATCTTTTGATTCCTCTTTGAAGTCTCTGCTTGACTTTTCAATTGATAGGATCGACTCAAAAGCTTCGTTATGAGCTCCTACAAGAACTTCAAAACCTATGTTTTGATTTAGAAGCTCTTCGAATTTGCCTGCTTGCATCACTCTTCCGTTTTGCATCACCTGGTATAGTACACAGACTAATGTAAATGGAAACTAACAGTTTCTTCAGCATTTGCCTAGGTTATATAAACGGTGGTTTCGCTTACCAGAATGAGATCTGCTGCTGGAAGAAACTCGACTTGATGGGTAACATAAAGTACTGTTTTTTCTTTCAGTATCCCCATTAAGCATTCCTACAAAACCAACAAAGCATAAACATTGTCAATTGTGGAGTTTTAAGATAGGAATGATGAAAAAATTACAAATTTGATGAACATTATTATACTTCAAAGAGTTGTCTTCCTGTATGAGCATCAACAGCGCTAAAAGGATCATCAAGTAGATATATATCAGCATCCTGATAAACCGCCCGAGCAATCTGTATCCTTTGCTTCTGACCTCCGCTCATATTTATCCCTCTCTCTCCAATCTCTGTCAAGTCTCCATTAGAGAACAGCTCAAAGTCCTTTATCAAAGCACATGCTTTAACAGTTCTCTCATACTTTTCGCTTTCATAAGTGCTTCCAAACAGAATGTTATCTCTTATAGTCCCGCCTAATATCCATGGCGATTGAGGAACATAAGCTTGTTTACCGCTGACTCTAACTGTTCCTTTCAGCTTCTGAATCTCCCCTAAGATGGATGAGAGTAAGCTTGATTTCCCTGATCCTACAGCTCCGCAAATCGCCACTTTCATTCCTCTTTCTACTCTCAGTTCTATTCCATCAAGAGTCGGTCTGCTTGCCTCAGGTTCCCAGCTGAATGCTCCGTTTTCTATTTCAACACTGAAGGCAGTGTGATCCTTTGAGGAATACTCAACTGCATCTTTTTGAGTCTCACTTTGTTGAAGGTAAGAAGCGATTCTATCTGAAGAAACTTTGCTTTGAACTAGAGCAGAGAGGAGATCAGGTAAACCGAAAATGGGACCTTGTAACATTTGAAACGTTGCAAGAGCAGATAATACTGCTCCAGCTGTTAGCTTCACTCCAATTAGCATACAAGTAACAAAAGTCACCACAGAGATCAAAGCAGGAGCTCCCCAAAGGATGAAAGTTGTGAAAGCTTGTAACCTCAAAGACCTCCATAGACAATCGTACTCTTTCTTTCTTAATCTTTTAACCTTGTTGAGAAACTGGTTATCCCAAGCTTGAAGCTTTAGAATCTTCATGTTTTTAAGAATCTCTGAAGTTGCTTTCATTCTATCATCTTTGGCATTCATGATATCTGATTGGTAGATTCTCTGAATCCTTGTCAGGGGGTAATTGCAAGCCATCACCGTCAAAGTTGTAACCAATGCAGCTAAAGCTCCAAGTCCCAGATGTTTTTGCAAGATAAAAATCGCCCAGAAAATCTGAATAGGTAACATCCATATAGTGTTCACATAATAGATGAAATCAGTGATTCTCTGTACATCTACACTCATGTAGTTGATGATCTCTCCGCTCGTGTGGCTTTGCCGAGATTGACTCGATAATAGTAAACCTTTTTGGTATATATGTGATATCAAAGCTGCTCGAAGGCGTAGTCCTAGCTGACGAGCTCCAAAGATCCATTGTCTTTGAGTGACCGTCTCAACAATCTTCGCACTTAGAAAACCGAGCGCAAGAAGGTAACCATACTTTAAGCTCTGGTCTTGTTTCTCGGTTAAAAACACCACAAAGTCATTGATGAGATATGGCCCAATGTAAGCTGTACTCGCGTTTACCACTGCGAATACCGCGTTGATCGCTGCTTTCTTCCAGACAAATCGAAGAACCGACTTGTAGAAGAAAGCCTTTCCAGGTCCTTCTTTTTCTATAGTGGTTTTCAGTTTCTTGTCAAACGCTTGAGAGCAAAATCGAGCGGACTCTTTCACATCGATGTCTGGTACATCGTCTTTTTTGAGAGGTCTCTTGTATCCAAGGGAGAACAACGGGTTGATCCATGAGAAAGTGATGCGTTGGAAAAGAGTAGCGTTCCCATACGGAGAAGAAGAAGAAGAAGAAGAATCTTTCTTTCTCTGCTCTGTTTGGCCACCGAGTAGTAGCGGCTCTGTGATTCCGCTGGATTCATGGAGATAAAAACCGGTCTTCCCTCTGATTGAAACAGCCAGCAAGAACAGGGATGCAAGAAGAGCAGTCAAGTCAGCATAATCTTGAAACCCGAGAGGCTCTTGTTTCGAGGCTATGAAACAAGCATCAGATGCAAAGGATAAGATGAAACTACAGAGCCACCATGACCTTAACATCCAAGGAAACTTAACAAGTCTCCTTTCTCTGATCTTCATCACGTAAACAGAGACGATAATCCACGAGAAAGCCTGCGAAATCTCACCGGAGAAGACAGAAACTGAGGAACTACACCGTGACACCAGGCTATCTCGGAACAGCAAAAGCAAGATAAAGCAATGAGTCCCTAAGATCGAAACAGAGCAGACAAGAGATATGTTGTAAGGGAAGCTCTGCTTCACGGTGACGCTCTGCTTCTTCAAGTCTTCTTCTACATCATTAGATCCTCTGTTTCTCACTACACCAAGCCATTTCAGTGCCAAATGAATAACAAAGAAAGCGAGGAAAGCCACTTGCATACTGATGCTTATACGTTCCTTCAAGCAAGCAGATTTTAGCTGCAACCATTGTGTTCTCAGGAGAAGAAAACCCATCTCTGCTGCTCATATAAAAGCACACATAATCAGGTGAAAAGAAGAAACGATTGAATTATTAACAAGTATTTCGATGTATAACATGAAGGATAGTAGTTTGTAGTTTGTTATGCTATGTTAAGCAGTTTTATGATCAAATTTACCTGCAGAACCAAAGGACATGGACATAGCTTCGTCTTCTGTTGGGAAGATACGTGTCTTCGCTCGAAGAGTCTTAGTGAGAGGCACTAGAGATGACTGGAGACGATCGAGTTCATGATTTTGTTTAGTGTTTTGTTTTCAGATGGAGTTGCAGAAGCTGGGGAGAGAGAGAGAGAGAGANGAGAGAGAGAGAGAGAGAGAGAGAGAGAGAGAGAGAGAGAGAGAGAAAGTGGGAAATGGTTTGAGTTTATAGTGACGACGAGAACTTCATCTGACGAGTGATGCATTTTCAGCTACAAAACAACAGCAAAAACCACTACAAAGAAGGATTGATATGTCTGGGGACATTGGAGAAAAAAAATTGAATTCTCTTATTAATTACAGGACAACGTAAATAATATTCCCTCCATTTCGTAAAATTACAAGTTTAAGGTTTTGCATACATTTGTACAAAACTTTTTACAAAACCTAATACACACTTATTCTATAATTAAATATTAGTTGTCTCGTTTATATAACTCTAACTATTACGGAGAAAATAGAAAATATTATACGTATTTTGCTATAATTTAGTACTATCTCTTTTCTCATTTTTTTAACAACAAAATAAAATTAAAAGGAGATTCCTAAACCGGTTACTACCTCTTTCTCATTATAAATTTTTTTCAGTTTTTTTAAACACATTAAAAAAATATTCATTTTCTGTTATAACTTTCATTAATACACTTGTACTTTTATTTCTTCAACTAATAAATTGAATAATAAGAAAAACTGTAATTTTGTTTGAAAATCTACATTAAAAATACAAAACGAAACTATTTTGTAAAACAAAAATAAAGTCCTACAACGACACTTATTAAGAGATAGAGGTAGTATCCGGGAATATAAATTTAATAAATTATAATTTATCTATTTTACAAACATATTTCCTTTGGTCCAGAACCTTGTGGTCAGGTGGTAAGGGAACGGGCCTGGGACGCCAACACGTTTCAGATTCGATCCACCTGCTGCGTGAAACTACAACACATTGTTTCTGGACACCCACACGGATATGGGCTCATGCTTTCGGGCCCATTTGCATATCCGGAGAGAGGGTCTATCCGTGGGCTGCACCTTCCCCAGGAGATTAGTCTGGGTCCCTCCATAGACCTGGGATTTACCTCTGAGTTATCAAAAAAAAAAAAAAAAAACATATTTCCTTTGTAACTTTTCAAACCAAATTTCTAATTTACTACTTACCCAAAGTTAATAAAAAAAATTCATGACCATTTAATTAATGGTGCATCAAATAGAGGCGTATTTGTATATATTTTTTAATAAGTGTGAAATGTGTTAAAAATATACTATTTGTGAAATAGAGGGAGTGATAAGTGATAACTAGGGACAATTAAGAAAAAGACTAAAAGAAACTTTAAATTAAGTAAATAGGCTTATTTTGTCAAAATTTAGGAAATACACTAGCTAATATCAGGTTTATGGTTTAGCTTTTCGAATTTAGAATTTAACTGTTGTCTATGTTTTAGTTAAAAATATAGACTGTTTTTTTTTTTTTGACAACAAATATAGACTGTTTTGTTATAAAATATAGACAAAAAGGTATTATACGATAGAATATAGCAGAATTGTTGACCTAAAACCACATGTTTCTTAATTCGTAGAATTTCGATTAGACTTGGTAAGTTGGTATTATTGAAAGTTTTACTGTTTAGCATGCATCAGAATGTACGTGGAAAACAAAAAAAAAGATTCGTAGAAAGCGACTTCCTTATATGAGAGTTGGGCTCGAAACTTTTGGAAAAGAGTGAGTGAGAGAGATTCCACTTCGATTTTGAGTACAATCACTCATTAATTTGCTGGTGGCTGGGACCATACTCGATCGACTGCGATATTACATCGTCTCTTATACATGTAGTTAAAAATATGTATTACGTATATATATTGGTTAGAGATTTGCTGTTTTACTATCACACGATTGACGATTCTATGAAAACAGTATTACTTATAAAAAAAAAGGTTGATCGATTATTCCAGTCGCTTTTGATTAAAAACAAAACAAAAATCTCCGTGAAAAGATGAAATGGTTTCATATTATAATAACTAAGTAATGAGGATTTATTTTGTTGAACAATTTTCAAATGGTAAACTGTTATAGCGATTGTCACTAAAAACATGTATTTTTCAAAATGATCATATATTTTACACGAAAATTTATATAAACATATTTGCATTTTTCGCTTTTCAGAGTTTCAAGTTCTATAATAATTTGAAAATTTATAAAACATTATACTTTGGATATAGACTTATAGTTACGGAAATTTGTTAGATTTTATAGTTTTTCTGCTATAATTCTAATTGCCATAATATTTGCTTGAATTGCTATTTTTAATGCCGACAAACAAAATTAAAGATCTATTATATCGACATTTTGAAGTATGATCAAAGTGATGAAAATATCCAATCTCCACCAAGTACCACTAATTGTTGCATGTAAGCGTGGAAAGCATATAGTCCAGTAAGTCAATCATAGACTTAATAAAATATTTTCACTTGGTAAATATTCATTGTTAATTATCCTCCTATATAGAAAGAGACTGTCATCATAATAATATACGCATATTCGTGTGAAACTGTGAAAGTCGAAGTCTTTTGGCCCATAATTGCGTCGAGATGCTGCGACGGCAAGAATACTCCATCGAAATACCGACAAAGATTCTTAATAAAAGCGTCTCCAATCCTTATCAATATTATCTCTAAATATAAAATAATGAACCGGTCTTATCAGGGCCGGATGGACTTAACCGGTTTTGCTAGAACCGATCTTATAAGGGCTGGTTTGAAAATACGATGTGGTTTGCCAAAGTTCGAATCTAGTTCAGCGCGGTTCTATAATTATACACATATTCTACCGAATTTAAATATGGATAATAGCGATTGATTGTACTATAAACCACTAAACTATATATTTTGCTTTGAAATCAGATCCAGATAGAAGTAGACCAAATAACTCAAACGAGGACTAAACCAGGTCGGTTTACAAAAGTTTGGTCTTCTTAATATGTATTTCTCATTTTTCTTTGTCAAACATGCATATACTGTATATTTATCTCTATAGTATATGTGTGTCGTAAATTGAAAGAAAAAAAAAACAATTTATGGTTATACAGCTAATTAACTCTTATAAAATTCGAGTATGAAATGTCTTGTCATCTAACAAAATTGTACGCATATGTTAGTGATTTCCACGTGAGTTTCTTGGCTGTTTCGGTCCTTTTTTCTTTTTATGTTAAGCTGCGTCATCGACTTGCCTTTTCTTAACTTTGGAAAAATCCAAATCCATTATAAAAAGATCCCTCTCAATTCAGATTCTAAAGTCCGTGATTATACAGCAATCAATAAGAACCATTCTAAAGTCCGTGATTATACAGCAATTCAGATTCTAAAGTCCGTGATTATACAGCAATCAATAAGAACCATTCATGGTATTTCTATTTACTGTCCACAGATTTCCAGTTATATAAATTTAAGATTATAGTCCACATATGATGATATACTGTAGTCTGTAATCTTAAATTCATATAATTAGTAGTTTATGAAATGAACGTGGCTAATTAAACCAAAAACAAAAACAAAATGAAAGTAAAAATACTATTGATTGTGAGATATGAGGGCTTGGGCCTGGCTTGGCATGAGCAAATCTTGGATACAGAAATCAGATGAAGGCAAAGTTCATGGGCCAGCCTAATCTTATCTATTTATTTTGTCAAATTTTCAGTAAAACAAACGTTTGAAGTCAATGGGTTATCGATTGGTGTGTTTTGAGGGTGATTGTCAAGCCCTCGTAAAGGTACTTCATGGAGCTATAGAAGATATGCTGATTTGGAATCTTTGTAAAGCTCAGCTTCTGGGCAGCCAAATTTCAACAGATTAAGAGTTTTTTTTTTCAATCAAGTAGCTCAATACTCTAACACAAAAAAGACCATCTAATATTTGTTTCTACTCAAGTTGTATATATCCTCCATTTTAGTTAACATAACATTTGTATCGTGACTATGTAAACTCTCATTCAGATTAATACAAGTAATTTTGTCGGAAAAAAAAAGCCATTAACACAAACATCTATGGTAATCACTAGTGTATATATCCTCAAGTTTTAAAAGATCAAAAATTTCGTAAAACGAAGCAATTTAATTACATTTTTTATGAAATGATTTAAGAAAGTTTGAAAAATCTTAAATAGATTTGTTTAGCAAAAAAAAAAAATCTTAAATAGATTTAGGGACTAAGGGAATTAATGGACATGCATTTTTTTAAAAAAATTCGAAATTAAAAGAGCTACGCGTCGACGGAGATTGTTCGTCGAAACTCTCTCTTTGTTGCTGAATAAATCGATCACACCGGGCGGAACAACCAGTAAGAGCAGAGGATTTTCCGGCGGTAACGGCGGGATCTCAGCTCTACACAACGGACACGTAGACATT